>MU628588.1:0-57569 GCA_025688805.1 Aspergillus egyptiacus | reverse complement strand
TTGGTACGACGGGATATACTCACCTGAAGCGGGATGCCAATGTATCTCTCTCATCCCACCTGGCTCGATGGTAACTAGAGCAGCAGCAAAGTTGCTTGCTATTGGGAAGGTTCCTGGGTCAATGATCTTGATGCTGCCGCCGGGAACGATGTGCGGAGGTTGCTGAGAGAAATGATAGGAATATGTTCGCTCCTGAGGGATAGGCCCGGCTGCCGTGGTGACGTTCTGTTCCTCAATATTCACCGGCGCTGGAGTCCCCGGGAAGATGAAGAGTTCCTCCTGAGGTGTGTTGTCAAATGCTGCAATTGGGAGGTCGAAATTTTTACTCAAGACCGATTTCTAGCGCATGGTTAGATATTACTAGGTACGTTTAAGAAGCAGCAGCAGCCCTTACAGGGTGATGTGCGAATATCTCAGAAGGAAGGAAGGTGGCGTCCTCGGAAAAGGCCCCATCGTCAAATACAAGCAAGAACTCAACACCACCGTAGAGACCCTGGATCGAGTGAGGGACGCCCCTACAAGCTCAGCTTGACCCATGTCGGTGGGCAACGAGAAGCGGAGACTTACGGGGGAAAGAACCAGACGTCGCCCTCAGTCACGTCGTCGATAAAGGTCTGCCCGTTTTCATCCACAGCCTAACCTCTGAGCCGGCACAATCTCGATGTGGGATAACAGACATACCTGAATTCTGCAAGAGCCATTGAGTACGAGTGCCCACTCTCCTGATGTGTGCCAATGCATCTCGCGGTAGGCATTGGCTTCAAGACGCATCATGACACCGGCCATCTTCGTAGCGCCAGGCATTACGACGATATTTTCCTCCCGTGCCCACCCGGCATAGTCGTGACCCAGTCTAAAGAACGGTAAGTAGGGATACTCATTGCCACGGACTCATCCTGTCATACTTGACTCTACTAAGCGACATGGGCCAATTCGCGTTGATTGTCTGTCAATTGTTTGAGCATGGTGGGAAACGTTATGGGTAGGCAGAGTCATCGGTCGTACTTGTCCATGGTCTGTTCCAGGAGGCGCTAGCTTGTCGCTGTTCTGGCGTTCAAGCTCGAGATTCGCTGTCGAGAGACATGTTAGCCACAACTGAGGCCATCAATGTGCCACAGGCTAAACCGAGCTTACTCGGTCCTGGATTGGTCCCTCCCAGATTGCCACGAATTGGCTGCGGATTCGCGGTGCTGGAGAAATCAAGATAAAGACCAAGATCCGCATCCTCTGTCTGACCCGGAGCCAGTGTAACGGGGATATCCTCCGTGGTCTGGCCGGTTAACGAGCGTCCTGGGGAATAGCCAAGCAGGCCAGGAGCCCCTCTCAGTGGAGGGTTGCTTCCTTGACGGTTAGGGGGAGTGGGTGCGCCATCAGCAAAGAACAGTGCAGGAAGAACGATGAGACCAAGGATGCACTTCATACTCGGGAAGGTGAGCTGGTTCAGCCCGTGTGATGCGGTTACTCTAAGTCTCAACGAAGGGCTTTGTATTGCCTGGAGCTCGTGCCCTGCAGGCAAGGAGATGCAAACACCTAGTCAAGCAAGAAAAAGTTGAGGGGTGGGTTAATTATTTTGACGCAAGCAGCATGAGACGTGATACCAGTCTTCGGAGGCATGGCATGACCAGAACGTCAAGTGACGAGCAAAAGAGATCGAAGTTTCTTAAGCAAGCTTTAACTAAGGAAGTCAATCCTCTGGCTGGGCTCGAGACATTGGCTACTTCGCGCGGAGTTATGTCCCGCCAGTCCTTGTGAGAGCAACCTTAACTGCATGGTGACGACACTTGTATAGGTGATCTCCAGCAACTTCCCATCACAATGGACGTCATCTAAATGTTAACAGCGGGAATTCACCTTTCCCTGTCAAACTCTAAGACAGACGAGACAGCCAGGACTTGACGTCTTATGGGACGATACTGCTGGGCCCGGACTGGCAGAGTGCTTATTTGATGTTGCTTGAGACAGACTCCGTGAGCTGAACACGTTCCAGTTTCCATTCGTCATTGATCAGTCGGTTTTCTCTTTCTCGTAGGAATCTGCGATCGACCGCGATGTTTCAACTGGACATCCGGCGCATTCCAAGCCATGCGGAGTTTCGCAGGGCTGAATGTGAGTGCTTACTCAGATGTTAAAGATCACCGTCTGCCTGGACGGCTCGAACCTGGCTCTGTCCTTTGGTTTGTCTTTTGTACCGACCCGGTGCTTCCCGTTGCTGTTGAGCCGATGGCACAGCTAATGAGTGCTGTTCAGCTAGATATATCAATACACGATCAGGTGTGCTCATGAAGTCCCAACTTGTTCATCGCTCGGTCGGGTCAGAGAACACAGAAAAATCATTTCAAAACCTCTATTGCAACTGCCAAGAGCACGCGAGAAATGTTGCAGCTAATCAAGTATACTACACCCTACTCTCAGTGTCACTGTTCATCCACCATCCCCTGTTCGCGACCGTGTTGAACTGTTGAACAACCGAGGTGGAAGTGGAACGCTGGGAAATGGGGCCAGGCTCTGACCATGGATTAACCATTCCACACTTCCACAGTCACAACTCACAAGTCACAACTGATTATTGAGCCCTAAGACCCGCTCTCGCGTTCAAAAGGAATGGGTTGTTAAATTGATCAAGAGCGCATGACCTGCCCTTTATGCGTCAGTACAAGGGACAATTGGCGTTATTCTATTCATAGAACCAGCCACATCACCGTCCGCCCGCCCTGAATTTCCCCTTTTCCACATTTCCGAGGCGATTGTACCTCGGAGTTACCGAATCCAGTCTTGTTGAGGAAGCTCTTTCTCCTGCGAGACGAGACTTAAGAAGTCTGGGACAGGGGTAGCTCGCCTCGGAAATGGCGGTCAGACGGCAGCAACCCTCGGAACCAGTGGTTGAAAGGGCGGCAGGAGGCCTGGCTATTGGCTCATCCTGCTGATCTGAATACTTGTTCACTTACTAACCACTGCCCAGTGGACCTCCCCCGTTCGTTGATTGGCCTAATGCTCACTAGATTTGGATGATCCGCTTCCGGCATATTACTAGCTATTGCATTCAGATTTTGACCTGTGTGCCAGTGTGGTGTCTTTTCTACCCCGTCCAGATTCAAGAACCCTGGTGCGGTCGTCTCAAGGTCTGCTGCCGCACGCAAAGACACTGTTGAGACTAGTTGACAGTGCTGAAAAATGGCATTCGACTGTTACTGCGCCATCTGCGGCGTTGGCTTCGCCGGACTGCGCATCGGCTCCCCGTCGGATGCGACCACAGAGCAACGGAGGCGGCGATACGTGGAAAGGATCTCTCAGTCGCTGAACTGCGCCGGAGAGACTGAATCCAACCCCCAGGACGCAGAACCGCCCATCTACAGCTATGATCCCCGATTAGTCGATCAAGACAACGTCGCGTGGACATCCCAGGTGCACTGTCTGGGGATGCAAGAAGATCCCAAGGGGAAGACGAAGTAGGCCGATTGCAATCTCTCGATGTTAAACTATAAGAGCCCTGACTCCTGACCCTCGTCCAGAGCATTCATCTCCGGACCCGGATACTATGCGGATGCAGTATGCTGCCCGTGCTGCTTTGATCTGGAGCTGATGTTAACCAAGTGACAGGGTGAGCTGGCCGTGAAGATGGGACAAGCCGCGAAAAGAACATATTTTGGCTGGTTCGACTTCCAAACCCACGAATGTCTGAAAAGAAAAAGAACTCAATAATTGACCATGCTTTTTGAAGTTACGGCTTTGGGACGGACGAAACACCTGGCCCGGTGCTGCCATTCCACTGGTGCTGTTTCGAGATCCTGCTTCGCGCTCTCACCGGGACGACGGATCCCAGAAACGTCAACCTGGACGCTCTCTATAGCGCTATGATGAGCCTCTGCAATGGCTCAGGATCTGCCTTGCGACTGCCGTATGGGGACGATGTCGCCCGTGCGCAAGGCCAGTATTGGCAGAGTCTTTCTGGTGCAGAGGTCTGTTTCGACGGCCATCCGACGCTTCACCAGCTAATGGGCACCTAGTACTCTGTGAGGCATCCAATTAACACGCCCGACCTGGAAGGATATCTGCGAGGACAGATTCAAACCCACGAGAAACTCCGGTCACAACCCGCAGAGCTCGACCTCGGACAGCGACAGCCGCAGAATCCTTTCGGGAAGCTGCCTGCCGAGATCATCTACCAGATCTGCTCTCTCCTTCCCGGAGATTCTCTAGAATCCCTCACTCAAGCCTCCCTCTTTGTTCACCTGCTCACCCGCGACGACTATTTTTGGAGACGGTTTATTCAGACAGACATGCCATGGCTCTGGGAATCCCAGACCCTGCGCCGTGGGAAAGATTTGCCTACCGAAATAAACTACCAGCTTCTCTACCAATTGTTGAAGAGAAGAACGACTCCGAAGTACGGGATGGAGGACACCACTCTAATGAGCCTAGCGAACCGCAGACGCATCTGGAATGCTTGCGAGGAGCTGTCTCAGAAATACTCGGAAGTGGCCTGCGCGTGATGATGCACCATTAGAAATATCCTCGCCACTTCTCACCGTCTGCCACACCACGCCGTGGCCTCGCACCTCCAACGTGTTCGAGCTGTTGCATTATCGCGACTCAAGTCGTTGCCGACCGAATAATCGAGCCCTGCTTCTTTCTACTCTCCGCCGACCACGCGGTCAGCAATCGCCGTCATCGATTAGGCCTGATACCCTGCTCTCTATATATGCTCTGCTTTTGATTTTAATACCCCGTCGATAGATATCATGTCGATTTATAAAACGCAGTTTCTCATTGGTTTTATTTTTGATTTCCGAAATCAAGACCCAGTTGAGAGTTCCCATAATGACCACGTCCACCAAACAATTTCCATAGCTGGCGCAATCAGTTCCGCTCACCGAATAGTTCGCAATGCAGAGCAAAGACAAAGATTTCGGTTGACTGAACCTCCAACCTAGCCACCTACGCCGTCCTTGCATGAAGAGGTATACATACAACGTGCCGCCAATCAATCCATGCTGCGGTCTGATGCGGCTTTCCCAATCGGCGCGCCACCTGCATGCAGCTGCAGCCTGGGCACCAGTGAAGTATGTCCAGTATAGTCAGGTCGGTAGAGATAAAACAGGGGTCTATCCGGCTCGGATCCATGGGGCTCGGTATTAGCTGGCTTCATGTTTTGACGATCATCAATAATGGTTTTACCTTCCCCCTAGTATGGTCCTAAGTACAGTTCCGTCGCGTCTTCCACTCGCTCCCATTTACACTCCCTTGGTTTACGGTAAGCATGGATCATCGTGCTATCGTCGCCGTACCTCTTGTGCACAACCTGTTGATAGGTACACCATGACGAACAGGTTGGGTATGCTTACTACGGCCGATATATCGGGAAAGCTTGACTGGCTCACGCAGCGTTCTATGCGGCATGGGGCTATACTAGAAACCGAGCGATTTCTATATAATGAATAGAAGATTGGATACAAGAGTCGTGGTTGATCGAACCACGAGGTCGAAAAGATCAAATAAATATATCCAAAACGGTAAGATGTATGAATGCGTCTCATCCATCAAATCCCCCAAACACCCAATGGATCTTCACCCCCACCATCCGCACGTTTCGCCTGCAAAGCCTTAACGCGTTTGACCAGTGTTCCGACCGTGATGGGTCCGACGAGCGTGCAGAGCGAAATGGCCCACACGACTACTAGATACGTCTCAGAAGAACCCTGAGAGGTGTCACCGAAGATCCCGTTTGACTCTGCCAGCGAGGCGATCAGATAGCCTATTTCTCCGCGGGCGGTCATGGCGAGGGCGAGGATTGAGGCTGGGTACAGGGATTTGGGCTTTGGAGGGAGGGAGACGGAGTGTCCTCCATGGTCTGGTTGAGTCGCTCTAGTAGTGGTTTGGTTTGTGGTTGCTGGTTCGTGATTTCCTGAGTCGGGGGTCGGAGAGGGAGCATCGGGTTCTGTGGTTTTGATGTGCTCTCGGCGCTGGTCGTTCGCAGTCACTTGGTTAGGTGGTTTCTCACTAGGTCTATTTAAAGGGCGGCGCCGAATACAAGACGTCGCGTACGACAGAGGGGCCGTCAAAATGTGAACGACACTCCAAATGCCGGACCTAGGTGAAACCCGAACAAGCCACAATCCAGTGCAGATCTTCGCGAACGCCATCAGGACAGCGTATACGACTCCGCGCCAGACGACACTGCCTTGGAACATCTCGGTAATGGGGATGGCAAAACCGATTGAAGCCTGATATCAATGTTAGTTGCGCACGCCGTTCTGGGAGGGGTAAAGCTTACGAAGAACATGGGAATCAGGATTCGACTGACGGGCCCATGGTAGTAATGCTCGTAGATGTACACACCAGTGATCTCGCTTCTTTTGCCACACTGGGAAGGTTGGGTAGTAGACCCGGACGGGGCCGGTTTTTCCGGCTGAGCCTGGCCCTTAGAGTGGCTGTTCTCACTTGGTTGGGGTTGCGCAGATGTGGAATCTGGCACTGCGCCCGCCAGGCTATCAAACCACGATGTAACAACGCCAGCAAGGTACGCAGCGAACAGACTCGAGGTGCCTGCATACGTAGCGCCAGCTACCAACCCCACGAGCAAGAAAGTGTAGCCCAGAAAAGCAAACTGAGGGGTGTGCGTAAATGTCGGGAACCTCGCCTTCGATTTGAAAAGCTTAAGCAAGATAGGTCCTGCCACGAATCTGCAACCCAGGACGACACCAACTCCAAACCCGATCGAGACAAACAGTGGCCGGATGACAGTCACAGCACTGAACGAGTCGCCGCTTCCGCCAAGGTTCGAAATGATCTGAACCATAATGAGCCCAATAACGTCGTCCAACATTGCCGCACTGGTCGTCACCGTCCCCAGACGCGTGGTGATGAGCTGCGTCGTCGAGAGAATGGTAAAGGTGGTCCCAAGACTGGTCGCACTCAGAGCAGCTCCAGCAGCGAAGGCCTGCAGCGGAGTCGCCGAAACCAATTCCATGAGAATGAAGGATAGGGCCATCGGAACGCCAATGCCAGTAAACGCAACCGCAAGTGAGAGATACATGTTGGCCCTGAGCGAAGATAACGAGGTCGAGAGGCCGCCCTCGTAGACAAGCATAATCAAGCCCAGGTACCCGAGCTGCTGGATCACGGTTTCCATGCCGCGGTCGAGCCATCCTGCGCCAGGGGTACCCCAGAGGATACCGATGAAGAGCTGGCCGATCAAGCCGCAGTAGAGTAGCTTGTCCAGACCGACGTTGACCAGATTCAGCATCAGGAGCATGCCCGTTTGATTTAATATTGTTGAAATCGCGGGCTCATGGTAGGGGAAGGCTGATTCTGCCATCTTGATTTCGTCTGGAAAAGGCTGGGAAGACTGGAGTGGAAATTCTCAAGGAGCTAGATGTGGTAAAAATAGTCTTGGGTATACGGTTTGTTGTGGAACGGCGCAGGACTCCATCAGTGAAAGAAGCAAAGTTTAACAGAGTGAAGCTTAGGCAATGTGTTAATCTAGTTCCAAGAAATATTTGGAGAGCTTGAGCGATGCAATTATCGAAACGAAGGAGATGAAGATGAAGAACAGAGTGGTTGAAAGATACAAAACTTTCCAAGAAGGGCAGCGATGCCACCTGACACACTAGTCCCAACTTGGGTCCTTATTTACCTAGCATCAGGTGACCCAATCACGTGTCAACAGCGGCTTCAGATCTGTACGCAGCTCTGCTAAGGGCTGGCCCCCATTTTTCAGGCTTTACTGGCCTTCACCTCTAATATGAAGTGGCTTCTTTGGCTTCTTAATAACCTGTTTAATAACCTACTTAGTTATTCTGCTAACGCGCCTGCTAAAGCACCTAAATTTCCATCCTTTCATGTCCCGCCCCGCCGGCCCCCGGGGCCGCGGCCGCAATCTCCGAGACACACTCAGGTAAATAGGTAGATATGGAGAGGCCGACGGGGGACAAAAACATACGCTAGCTAGGTGCTGGTGACTCATCAAAGCCAGGATGGCTTTCTGTCCTTCAAGGTTGAATTCTCAACATCCCCAAATAGGGCATTATCCCCGCATGTTTCCTGCTTTCCAGTATAAAGCAGAAGCCCCGAAAGACCGCAGTCCGAGGACCGTGACAGAATGAGCTGCACTCTCGTCCCCATCAATTTAACCAACCCCTCCGAGTACGAGAAACTCCGCCACCAGCGCACCGTCTGCGGCTGGAGTAACACCGCCGATGTGTTCGAGAACTGGCGCAAGAAGCAGGAAGCAGGGCTGAAGTCCTTTTTCTGGATCATGGTTCCCTGTGGAGAATCCAAAAACGAGTCTACGGTGTCAGATACCACGCCGGTCCGGGTTGGGCACATTTCACTCGACGCCTACGCTGACCCCCCGGACTATGATCTCGCCAATGAGAAGAAGACAAACCTGACGATCCAGCAATTCTTCATCCTGCCGCAGTATCGATCCGGAGGGCTCGGACGGACCGTGATGAAGATGATCGAGGACATGGCGACGAAGAAGCCGTACGGGAGCCCGGACTGCGAGTATATCACGCTCAACACGATGAGCAAGAAGCATTACTATGACGATGTGACTGGTCCATACATCAGGAGTGTTATGGCGATTTGCAACCAGGAGTGGTATGAGAGGCAGGGCTACGTTTCTTGGAAGGAGGAGCCGAGATATGAGGATACGCTGCCAGATAAAACCCAAGTTGTGTTCGATGCGGTATTCATGCGGAAGAGGGTCAACCGGAACTCATGAACCCCCGGCCGTACCTTCAGCTACCGCCCGACTGTATCCATTGGTCGCGCTTGGTTAGCGTCGGATTACGCTTCTGCAGGTGGTGTCGCGGAAGCAAAGCCCCAATCCCAGCTCGTGCACATCTTATGTACTTCCAGATTATAGAATCATGCGATGATCGTCGTCGCCCGTCCTGCTAATCAGGCCCATGTTCCATGACCGTTAAGAGACCGAATTCAGTCCCGAAGCCCCGTGCGCAGCCCATAGTGTTGTTAATCTGGGTTCAAATACGCTGAGGCTCTTGCTCGGGTCTGTATTGTATGCAGAGTAATACTCCAGCTCCGATAAGCAATGATCGCAATTGGCAGCCGCCGTTACACACCTGCACTGGAGTAAGCATGCAAATTCAGCTCTCCTACTACTGCTAGTACCAACAAGAGCCCTGGTGAAACCATGCAAATAACTAGCTTGGTTAGGATATCGTAGCTGAGTATTGCCGCATTTTATACTGGTACTACTTAGTATCTCTTTGTGATAATGACCGACCAGTGTAAGGTACGCTTGTCTGCTTACCTGCCATAGCTCGGTACTTACTCAGGGTCAAACAGCATTCTTTGGATGAGGCCCGAACGTAGCCTGAATGTATTAAGGGAGACCACGCATTGCTTTATACCCTGATACCTGTCAAGAACCTGAACTAGATCTCCGCGGGGCAAGCAGAACTGGCAATAAATACCAGACGATGCTGACACCCGATTTTTGTCAACACAGTCACAATATTTTCCTCCCTTTGATAAACAGATGAGATGTAAGAGCCACGACCTCTCCGAATCGTGATTGTCGGTGCATGGATAGCTGGTCTCACAGCCGCACTTGCGTTTGGAAAGCAGGGCCATCATGTCGTGGTATGTCTTCAAAAACTCCTTCCATATCCAGCCACTGATTTTACAGGTACTTGAGAAATCCAAATTCGACAAGGAGTCTGGTGCTGCAATCAACCTAGCTCCGAACTGCACCGCTCTCATTGAATAGCTGGATCTCAACCCGCGGGAATTTGGCGGAACTGTGCTGGAGAAGGCGAGTCACCTAGCACACCATAGAGCTTCCAAGGCTTACGTCGTAGATAAGCTACCATGATGAGGACGGAAACATGAAGTTTTGCAGAGACTTTACCGATGTTCGGCAGATGCGGCAAGCTGTCTGTCCTCTTAGGCTTGATGAAGGTTGAACCCTCTAACTCAAGTTAGGAGTATTACTTCGTCCACAGGGCGGACCTGCATAACGCGCTGAAGAAGCGAGCAAAAAGAGCAGCAGAAATCCTTACGGGCTGCAAGATCGTGGATGTTGATACTTCCACAGGCCACCCATCAGTGGATCTAGACGACGGCCGGACTTTCGAGGGCGATGTGCCGATTGGTGCTGATGGCTTTCATGTAAGAAACTCGCTAAGTGTCTTGAGTAGCACGCTGATCATGAGTAGTCTATGGTACGTGAGGGGATTGCGCCAGAGGCCGCCCCTCCGTCTCCCTCGGAGAAATCCTGATTCCACTGGATTCTCCCAGTCAAGGACCTTCGCGAACTCTCGGTGACACAAAACATAGTACGTCCGGGACAATTTGCAGAATGGGCCACACCGAAGAGTCATCTCGTCATTTACCCATGCTCTGACAACCAGATCCTGAACCTCTGCGCCTTTCTTCCCGCAGCTCGCCGGAAAGTTTGGAGAAGGTAGTCCTTAATCTGGTGTAGATGTCGCGCTCTGACATAAATGTAGGCTGGGGGAATCCAGGCAGCAAAGATACTTTGACCGACGGGTTTGCTGACTTCTGTCCATCTGTCCGCGAGCTTGTCAGTCGTGCTGGCGATGACCTCAAAGTTTGACAACTGTTTGATATGGAACCTCTGCCTCGCTGGGTAAATAGAAATGCTGCACTGATTGGAGACGCTGCGCATCCGTTCCAACCTTGTGAGTCCCTTCCTTCCCCAAAAAAGCATGGCTAATTTTGTAGTCCTGGGACAAGGAGGTGCAATGGCCATGGAAGACGCCGTCTCGCTCGCCGTTATGCTCCCTTTGGGCACGATGGTGCAAGACATCCCCGCCCGACTGAGGCTCTATGAGACCATAAGATGACCACGGCTGGAGATGGCACTGGACTACACTCGACTCAACGGGAGAGACGAGGGCGACGACTTGGCTAAGAAAGTGACTCGTGAGTCTCCGAACCTTGAATAATGACAGAAGACATGGACTGACCGTGACCAGCCGCTGATATGGTGCGGTTTATGGAAATCATCATCTCGCACAATGAAGTGGCGCATTCCAGGTCCATCATGCAGGAGTCATTGCTGGCAATTGTGGACTCGGGGCGGAGGCCGGAGGCCCGTAATGGATTGTCTAATGAAGATTGATAACTAAGATGGATAGATGGATTAATAATGTATCAGCTTGGACTCAAGCCACAAATCCTTTGTATTCGTATTGAGTCGGTGGTCGGTGGTGACACTGTCCGATGGTTGTCTTTCCGGAAAGATCGATCTCAGCTGAACCCGACAGAAGAAGATGACGAACACGCATTTCTGCCTGCTCAGGTCTCCTACTGCCAATCCGACTTTCCATCAACGAAACCAATGAATCGGTGCCAGCCGACCTTGGAAGAGCTGCTGGATTCCTGCAGAGTTTGGCCTGGAGCCAAAGTGGTGAAAGAAGTCGGCCTCGTAATGTCCGTCCTCCGATCCTGATTGCTAAACACCAGAGGTGGCACATCCCAGACTGACATTCAGCTGCTTATAAAAGGATGCAAATGCTCTTCATCATCCCTGGATATATCTTCATCGAGCACGCATTGCTGAACTTGAACAATGGAGTCCTCAAACACAAGCAATTTTGACAGCGAAAAGAATCCCCAGCACCAGACGGCTGCTGCTTCCGAGCCACAATATCCAGCCTTCGCCAAAGTCGTCATCATCATTCTCGGGCTGTACCTCTCAGTCTTTCTCGTGGCTCTCGACCAGACAATCATATCCGTGGCCATCCCAGAGATCACGAACCAATTCAAAAGTATCGAAGATATTGCATGGTATGGCAGCGCATACTTTCTCACCTCAACTGCTCTGCAGCCTTCCTATGGTCGACTTTACAAGATATTCAGTGTTTGTTCGGCATGCCCACTACTAGTTGAGTATCATTAACTCTTGGTAGGCAAAATGGGCGTTCCTATTTGCGGTCTTCGTGTTTGAGGTGGGCTCACTGATTTGTGCTGTTGCACCATCGAGCACCGTGCTCATTACCGGACGTGCCATCGCCGGTATTGGCGTCGCCGGTATCTTCTCTGGTGCTATGGTTATTATTGCACTTTGCGGTAGGCTGGGGTGGCTCTTCTGCACAATCACTGCTGACCTGTGGCCAGTGCCTCTGCCGAAGCGACCTCTGGTTTTTGGAATGTTTGGCATGGTTTGGGGCATCGCTTCTATCGCCGGGCCTTTACTTGGCGGTGCGTTTACTGATAACGTCTCCTGGCGCTGGTGCTTCTACATCAAGTAGGTTTTACCTTGATGCCTCCGATGGGGTGCCAGCCTCTGACAATTCTAGTCTTCCAATAGGAGGCGTCTCGATGGCCATCATCGCTTTCATTCTGAAACTCCCGGAACAGAAAGAGTTCAAGGGAACCCCACTGCTCAATCGGATCAAGCAAGTGGACTACTTGGGCGCTTCTCTTCTCATCCCGAGCATCATATGCCTCCTCCTAGCTCTACAATGGGGTGGAAACAAGTACGCGTGGAGCAACTCTCGCATAATCGGGCTATTCGTCGGATTCGGCCTACTTGCCATTCTGACTGTAGTCTCTCAAATGTGGCTCGGTGACAGGGCGACTCTACCACCACGGATTATGAAGCAACGCTCCGTCATCACATCTACAGCCTACGCCATGTTCTTCGGCGGCGCTTTCTTCGTGCTCGTGTACTATCTGCCCATTTTCTTTCAGAGCGTCCGGGGCGCCTCGGCGATGGAATCCGGCATCCAGCTCCTCCCACTCATGCTGGCCACGGTCGTAGCCTCAGTCGTGAGCGGAATCCTCGTCACTGTCTTCGGATACTACACACCCTTCCTAATCGGCAGTACCGCGCTGGCATCAATCGGGACCGGCCTTGTAACGCTGTATTCTATCGACATCCCAAACGGCAAATGGATCGGCTACCAGATCCTCCTCGGCGCTGGCGTGGGTGCAGGCTTCCAAGTTCCCATGACAGCTGTACAGACCTCGCTGAAAGCAGAGGACATTCCGCAGGGAACAGCCGCGGTAATGTTTTTCCAGACACTGGGCGGCGCGGTCTTTATCGCCGTGGCACAGTCACTGTTCCAGAACGGCCTTATAGAAGGAATCAGGGCGCATGCGCCGAGTATTGATCCTGCTATGATCGTTCAAGCCGGCGCTACGGAGATGCGAAACGTTCTCTCGCACCTGGGCCAGCTCGACCAGCTTCGGAACGTAATCATCGCGTTTCTGGAAGGGCTGAAAGATGCGTACCGGTTGAGTCTGGCTCTTTTCTGTGTTGCATTCGTGGTCAGCTGTTGCTTCGAGTGGAAGAGCGTCAAGGATGGAGGGGCCGATGGGAATCGAGAGGCTGCTGTTCCGGCATTGTAGACCTGTGCAAGCTTATTCCATCTAGTAGATGAGCGATGTACCCATTCACTCGTGTTAATATAGCACTAAATCTCAGGCTTCTCTCATTTTTTGCTCAACGCCTTGTCATCTCTGTCAGCAACTGGAAATACTACCAATAGATTCCTATACAGGCATAGTCGAGACGAAAAATGAAGCACTCTTCGTAGTTGGAGATGAACCCTGCAGTTCCGTTAGCGGCCATGCAATATCCTGGCGCCATGTCAGTCTGGCACGTCATCTGCCATGTGAAGTATCCCACCTACATGTTCTGGCTGTAATCAATAGTACATTGAGGTGATGATAGAGTCGAGGCTGTGAGATCGCCACATACAAGGAAGATTATTGACGATAAACAGAAGACAAGGAATCTGATGAAGTGAAATGTCATAGTTGCGTGACATGCCATTTAATGCCCATTGTTCCCCTACGTCCAAACCACATTCTTTCTGCGTCTTCTCTGCTTATGACTCGGTAAGGACCACCTTCCAGCTTCATCTCGGTCGTCAACCTCAATTCCAGAGCAGTCCTCGCAGAGTAAATACGCAGGAATACCGAAAATCTGTATTCTTCAGAGAGGGAGGAATTAATCTCAAGGGGCGCTGATAAAGTCATAAGGCTTTCTGCTGCTCCTTCCCTGTATGTTCTTACAACACTGACAGAAGGAACAGAGCCTAACCTTGAAGACGTTCAATAGGTATAGTACTAGGTATCCAATCAAACTGAGCTGAAAAGTCCCAACGGTGGTGCATTGTAGTGAGCGTAAATATAGGTAAACTAAGCGGACCCAACGTCACACACAACTCCCGGTGTGTTAACCATGTCACGACGGGCCATGCGGACGGGATTGAGCGGTTGAGCACATTCAGGGCAGTAAACATGCAAATAACGTCAGCGTCTCAGCACCCTGTTCCTGACAGCTGGGCACTAGGGTACACATGTCCCCTCTTCTGAAGTATGCCCCTTTGATGGACGGCACGAACACTCGGCACCAGGCTCCGGTCCGTGCGAGCTGAGAATTTGCTGCAGAATCTGCCGCATAACCTGCTCGTTTTGCTCATTTTCTTGCAGTAGACTTTGTGTCTTGTCTCGAATCATTTGTCGGGCTTCTAGGAGTGCTAGCACTTGACCCTGCCGTCTGCCGATGAAGTAAAGGATTACCGCACAAATCCAACCCAAAAGACACATCGTGCTCATGTCTGGGACTTGGGGAAGAGGTTTTGGTATTGCGTTGACGGTGTTGCTTGAAGCCTGTTGAGATGTCAATAATAGATGCACTAGCTGGTCGTATGTCCTGACCTTGGATAGCCGTTTGACAATACCTGCAACTGTCTGGGAGATGAATGAGGCGAAGAGTGGCGATTCAGGCCGTTAAGGTTACCTTCACCGTCATGTGATTTGAAAAGTGTCGAAGAATGACGCCAAAGCTTGGGATACATTGCAACTAGGTTTCCGCAGAAGAGACATGCGTCTATGGGAATCTCCGGTGAGTGACATGGGGGAAAGACTTTCCGCACCTCCCATCGATCCCGTTTGCGGACGATTATGGCGAGTCCCAGCAATGTCCATCCTCGAGTAAGAATCCGATACCGAAGCGCGGGCAAGGTCGTTCCGATATAAACGGTGATATGCTGAGAGTCAGTTATGAAGACGAGAAGAAGTCCGGATGGTCCGTCGGCCTGGGACTGAACGCCATAAGCAGCTCTCTTGGACTTGAAAGAGAGGGGTCACCAATTGGAACTCATGGTGCGATGAACAGGATCACTCAGCTGCGACTAGACTAGAACCTCAGTTTAGGCTACTAGTAGACGGGAATCAAGCCCTCATCATTTGATTTATCTGTGGCTGGTCCAGTCATGCCTTTTCCCTCTCCGCGCTGTCTTACCCTAACCAGACACCCTTCTGATGCATCAATGCAACCATTCCAGCAACCGCCAGGCATAAAATCCTCATGGATATCATGTAACATTGCCGTAAATGTACATCCGGTCAGGATTAGAACCATCAAGCCTCTGAACGCCCTGCTAGACATCAGCTGACGCTGCAAGATATATGCTTAGCGGTGGGTCTTGCATGGCTAGGCGCGAAGTCTGAGGATCTATCTCCGACCAGGTTTCGTTTCGCAGAATAGCCGTTTACTAAGGCAGAGTTGATTTATATATAGGTTCCGAATACAAGGCTAGGCCGGTTGACCCTGTGAGCGAACTGTCGAGATCTTACTAGGACTATGTAAAAGTATATAAACTGAAAACTGCGCGGCCGTGCAGTGCAGTTCTAGGTTGAAGTGATTGTCATCCCCTAGGGAACAGGGAAGACAGCGCTGTAGTATTGCCCCTATATCATATGGTAGCTGATGAAATTTATCAGGTACCATGCATAGAAGAAACCAGGACTAGGCTACCATGCAATGTGAATGTGCATCAACCCCTTCAATTCCCGATCCCATCCCGATATACACACAGAAAACAAACAAAAGCTTGGCTCTGGAAATCCCGACAAGCAACACGAATCTATCCCAAAGGATGCACCGGACAGTTCATCCACCCCAGACTCTGACACTGGCATGTTGCATTCCCGTTCTCCAATCCTGGACTCTGACTCTGACCGTGACCGTGACACTGACCCGACGCGTACTCAAGCGGACTCGCGCTACATCCCGTATGCTCACTGGCAAGTACGTATCCCGGAGCTACGATGATAACCGCATTCGAGGTCGGCCCTAATGTCTGTAGAATCTGCGGCAGGGAGGACTCTGTCTCGGTTAGTTAATCGAATCACCTGCACCTGGTACCAAAGCATAGATGATGAAAAGAAAAGAATGGCCCCATACCAGTAGCAAGATAAACAGACCCCTGAAACCCCCACTGCTCGCATATCTGCATCGTGTCGAGCCCAAAACCAGAACCCTGTCCCAGGAAACTGGCACCGGCTCCGAGCCCGACACCCTCCGATACAGCAAGACCAGTTCCACTACCCGGGCTCGAAGTCCCACTGCCACCCGCTAAAGATCCCACCCCTGCACATCCATCCTCATACCCCGACGGCAAAACCCCTAGCGGCGTTAGGGGATTCAGACTGATGTTATATGAGGAGCAAGCTGGCGCCGCTAGCTCGGTGGGAGGGGAGGAGGAGGAAGAGCAGGCCGAAGTCGAAGCCGAAGGCGACAGCGACAGCGATGAAGACGAGGTAGACGATGGCGACGGCTTGACTTCATAAGGGATGCAGGGGGCCGAGTGCCAATTGTGCAGGGAGGCGGCGGCGCGCAGCTCGCTGGCAATGACGCGTTCCTGGAGTTTGGCGATACGGTCGCGGATTTTCCGGCCTTTTGTTTTTACTTTTGTGTTAGTATCTTGTGCGTATAAGGGGTAAGTAATATATAAGAGATTGAGAGAAAAGGGAAGGGAGGGAGTTACGGACGGTGATTCCTCTGCGAGAGGCGATTCTGTAGTCTCCGTCGCTCTGTGGGATCCTGTTTCGAGGTCTGTGTCTGCTGTGGAGGGTGGTGTTTCGCTGGCATGGTTGGATGGTTTGGACTACTTTACCGGTACATATTATAGTATCCACTCTATGACTAAATGAAAAAGGAAACCCATGAAGGGGAGATAGATGGATGAAGTGACTGACTGACTGGAGTCCCTCCAGCGACATAGGTACTTATAACTCCCAAGTCAACCGCTTCGCATTCACCGAGGTAGGACGACGCCCCCGCCAGCCCCAGCGCAGTAGCGCAGCAGCTCGAGCAGCGAAGAGGTCAAATTCCAATTCGCCGCTCAAGCTCCGAAGCAAAATGCAGTGCCTCGCTCCTCATGAACCATGTGTGCTGCTCGCAGTTATTGGCCCCGTGGCAAGGGCGAGTGG
Organism: Aspergillus egyptiacus; assembly: GCA_025688805.1. NCBI lineage: Eukaryota > Fungi > Ascomycota > Eurotiomycetes > Eurotiales > Aspergillaceae > Aspergillus > Aspergillus egyptiacus. The sequence goes on along the minus strand of MU628588.1, from coordinate 40,346 downwards.
GAGGGGGAGGGGAGGAAGGGGAGGTGACTCTGTGCGACCCCGGAGTTTTGGACGCCATGCTATGTTTAGATATCATGTCGATTAAAAGAAAGAGCAGTGCAGTGGCTGGAACTAGATTCGACGTACCATTAGGTCATAGGGGCTGGCCGGGTGCTGACCGGTTACTCTGGTTGCGTTGGGAATTGGCGGACCGCTTTGGGATCTACTACTTCTGCTCGGGGGTGTGGATGTCGGTGTGGTTTGGGGTTTCTATATGATTCTGATGCATGGTGGGGGGGTATGAAGTATTACCTAAAGGGATGTAGATATGGATAATAGACGCTGCTGGTGACAGGGTTGTTAGGTTGGGTATTGAAGGTTGAGCTGGACAGTAATATGGACATGGGGACTGTGGTTGTGATATTACCGCGCTTAATCTTTATATCGATAATGCAGGTCATAATGCGTGCGGTATAAAAGTCGACTCAATCAAAGAACGCACCTCTTCTACAGATCCTAATTGCCCTGCCCTCCCAAACACCTCCGTCTCATATCTCCGCCCCATCCCTTACCACATCGAACCATGCCGCTCGCTTCTCATCACGAACTAACCCGTCAAATGCCTCTTGCCTTCCTCCCTGGGCCTCCGAGCCTATCAATCCTACCGCCACCGGCCACCGATAAGAGCGCCCGGATCGTTGTCTTCCGTGGAATAACCAGGTCTTTGACTTTGTCGGCGAACGGGCCCGCGTCAAGTAGGACAGTTTCGAAGGGGTGTTGAACGGCATTGGTTCGTTCCATGGGGCGTAGAAGAGAGTAGTAAAAGATAAGATGGGAGCTTGAATGGGAGCTTGGGTGAGACGGAAAGGGTTGATGTACTTCAGATGGCGGAATCTCATCTGATAGGCAGCTCTTCAGTCAAGAGGAAGAAGGATATCTGTGCTTGTCGGTATTACAGGAAGGTTTGTCGACTCGTGAGCTCTAGAATCGTCAAGAATGTCTATCCTTGTCATGTTTTCTGGAGATTCAGCAAGGATTCGACTTTGTATCTCGTAGTATTTTGTTCTGCGGCAGTCTGGGGTCTAGATCACTCGACTGCAGAATGGGAGCTTTTGCCCAGCGCCGCCATAAAAACGGTACGTTGGATCGAGTGTATGATGGAGGGCGACGTGACGAGACTGGCCGCACTGGCTAGGTATTCGTGTCAAGGATACGTAAGACCTGCTTGCTTGTCCGCCGGGAGCAGGGACACGGCGACTGATGGTGACGGGTTAGTCACTTTCCTTATCTCGACTGATTTCCCGGTACATCAATAGGGACTGCTCGGATACCGGGGTAGGCTGTACTTTGATAGACGAGCTCCTGCCACACGAGTGGCAAGGAAGTACGAAAGCGTAGTTGATCTGAAGGCACATAATCAACCAAGCTATAGAAGTTGCCACATGACAAGCTGAATCCAGCAAGTTATTAACGTTTTTCCTTGGAGGAAATGGAGGGGCCTTGACACCTCCCCTGTCTGAAGCGAAAGAAAGACCCCCTCGCCTCCAGTTTATCAGCCATGAGCGAGCTCGGCCGAGGAGATGTCACTGCACTATCGCTGCAATTCGGCATTAGAGTAGGACAACAACATACCCTAGCATGAGACGAGACAAGTCCTGAAACGCCACTCAGCTGTCCAGTGTACGTCCGATGGCCAGACCAGGTCCGGATCGGTATTGCCCAAGTCACCGGTGAGAAGGGTACTGCACATACCACGGCAGCCTAACCAGGTTAAGTGGACCCTGAATAGTGCGTTTATTTCCCATCTCCGCAAATGCCCAAATGCTGTACCTCCCCTCCAGGAGTTTGCTGTACGGCGTCTAATATGAGCATGGTATCTGCGCGTTGGATAAGAGGTGCGGGGCGACATTGAAGTACTCGCAAGCCGGTGAGCATCTGTACCGGTGATCAGAAACAGATATACCAGGGCACGCCGGACGTTATGCGCCCAGTCGGCGGCCGACAAGTTGCACAGCTCAAGTCTCATGTCCCCAAGGGTAGGTGGCTTGTATATCGTGCGATTGTACATCCGTCCGGTACTCCATTATAGAAATATGAAGCGCCCCCATCATCAAAGGATCTTCTTGGACAACACATCGGATGAAGTTCTCGAGAAACCCACGGATGGCTGCGGTCTTTGCCAAGCTGGGCCTGAGCAGGGCTGTGATCAGGCTCAGCCACTCATTCCGACGGGCAAACTCCACAGATAAATGGGCTGAGCCAGTGACAAGCCTTTAGCGCGTCAGTCGAGAACTGACGGGTCGGGGCGTAAGGACGGTGTGGAGTTCTTTGTGAAGGTCGATGCTCGATGGAGAGAGTTGGGGGCTGAATGGCAGCTCAGCCCGACCGGCGGGGGAACCCGGAATCCCGTACAGCCTCAATATTCCCCAATCGGGCCAATTTTAGCCGCCCCGCTTTTTCTGGGGGCTGAAAATCGTTGCAGCCTACGTCCGTACCTATTTAGATACTTAACTTCGCTTCTTTCCCTTTCCCTCAAACTCAACCAGAAAACATACCACCTACATATATTAAGTTTTGCATCCAAAATGCACCTCCGGGCCCTGATTGCAGGCCCTCTCGTCGCAGGTGCCGCTGCGCGCCACATCCCCCGGGATCTCACCATCCGCCAAAACACCAACACCTCCTCTAGCACCATTGAACTCCGCGCAAACGTCTACGGCCTCCGCTATGAAGCCCCCACCACCATTGGCGACGAGACCTTCAATCTCCTCATCGACACCGGCAGCAGCGACGTCTTCGTGATCGAAGAAGACTTCCAATGCCACGCCCCCTCCGCTTGGAGCAATGACCTCATCGAAATCCCGCAAGCCTTATGCGGCTACGCCGACGAGGCCTATGAGATCTACGATTCCGACAGCTTCGAGCGCATCTCCAACGAATCCTTCCAAGTTTCCTACGCCGCCGGCATGGCCCGCGGCCACATGGCTTTCGAAGACATCACCCTGGGCGACATCACCGTGACAGACCAGCGCTTCGGTCTCGTCAACTGGTCCACCCCCATGAATTTCGACGGCAGCGGCGTCCTCGGCCTCGCCTACCCGATCATGACCTCCGCCTACAACGGCTCCATCGATCCCGACAGCCTCACCCCCTCAGGCACCCAGCAGCCCTACAGCCCGCTCTTTGTCTCCATGTTCCGCCGCGGGCTGGTCGATCCTTACTTCTCTCTCGCACTGGAGCGCCTCGACCCAGACCAAGAATCCGGCGACGGCGGCTACATGGTTCTGGGCGGCTTACCACCCGTCAACACACAGGGACCGTGGACGACCGTGCCCGCGGAGTTCTACGAGGCCGCAGACCTCCGCTCCAGAAACGGCACCCGGGTGCGCTCCTACTGGGCCACGACGGTCGACTCCATCACCTACGGCTCCTCCAACACCTGGGACAGCTCCTACCAAGCCATCGTCGACACCGGCGCCCCGCTCACCTCCGTGCCCCGCTCCGTGGCCGAAGAATTCAACTCCCTCTTCGACCCGCCGGCGACCTGGAATGAAATCCAACAGGCCTATGCGGTCGACTGCGATTCCAGTGCGCCGGCCTTCTCCTTCCGCGTCGGCGGCACAACCTTCGACCTCGACCCGGCCGATCTCATCCTGCATACGGGACAGGAGAGTCGCGGGGAGGATCTGTGTCTGTCGGCGATCACGCCGGGGATTGAGATCCAGCGGGATCCGAACGACGCCAGCAACACGACGGAGTTGTATATTCTGGGCGTGAGCTTTCTGAGGCCGGTGGTGTCGGTGTTTGATTTCGGGGAGTCGGAGATGCGGTTTGCGAAGAGGGAGAGTGCGGCTGTGCGGGTTAATTCCCACGGGTGGATGGTCTTTGCAGTGGTGGCGGTGGTGGTGCAGGTGATTTTGTGATGATGTGACGGGAACCTTATCTGCTTCCCCAAATGGTTGCAATAGATCAAGGTTGTACATACCATGTTAGATCCATTGTATATTCCTGCTTTGTTATGATTATAGTAATGCCAGTGAGATGCCCCCATATCATACATTCCACAGTGTGCCAACGTCGACCACGGTGCTAGCAGTTTAGGTAGAGGGCGAAATTGGTCTGAAGCATAACAACGGACCGGAAGGTTCGGGTCATACGGAATCCCCTGAACGGTCTATATGCATATGAGCAGGTCTTTATGTACAGGTAGGGTATATACCGACACCGAGGCCTAAATCTAGACAGGTGCTACATTCGATGAACGTAGAACCTCATTCGGCCAAGCCAGCCACTCCTCCCACTCCTCCCCCAGATATCGGGTAACCTGTTCTATAACAAACCGCCCCGAATCCCCAAACAGCCACGAGTCCCGAAACCGATGCAGCAGGACCGCGAAATGCGCCAGGATGACCAGTGCCTCGGGCCTCCGCTCCTTCAACAGCTCACTATAGTCAAGCTCAACAAGTATCGGCCATGTCATCACCCCGTTAATCCTCCCCAGTTCCGCATTACGATCATTAGTCGCGTGGATGCACGCCTGTAGCGACTTGATGCAATGTCGGTACGTCTCCGTTAACTCGGTCCCTAGATTTGCAGCAGTGATCAGCTGGAGCAGCTTCTGGCATCCTGGCCCGAGCGGGCCTTCGAGGCCATAGAGCGCCATGCCTTTCTCAAGCATTGGCTGGAAGATGGGATTATAGCGGAGCATGGACCAGGATTCGTTGATGATGGTGCGGACGCCATGGTGGAGGCGGATGTAGTGAGCGAACTGGGGGAGAAACTGGGTGAAGTCGCTTTCGCGATTCACGAGTACAGTCTCACAGAACATGTGGATGCCTATGATACTGGAAAAGAGGAAGAGAGGAATGCTGGTTTCTTGCGTGACGACGGGATTTGTCTCCTTGAAAATCGCGAGTGCCTGTGTTTGCAGCTGGGCCGCGTGATAGTGGTAGAAGTCGCGTTTATGTGGTCGTATGATGCTGAGATGCAGTGCGCTGAAAGCGAGCATCTCGTTTGCCAGATAGGGCGCGGCGATTGCCTGCCCTATGGCCTGTGAGAGCCAGGTGATGGATTCCTCGGAGCCCATTATTTTATGTGTCGCGGTATAGAGGTTGTGGAATAGCTCAGCATGGAGCATATTAACCGGCTGGTCATAAACAATACTCGGAGGAGTTGCTGAAGGAGGCACTGAAGAGGAGGGAGATGCATTGCTAGCAGTTGGAGAAGTCGCCAATGGAGGCCTAGAATTGGCGTGTATAAACCGAGTTCCATATTCGCAATCCCGCTCCGAGGCGGTGCAGTTCGAACAGACAGGGCGGTTTTCGTCACACTGGTGAGTTAGGTAGCGCTCTTGTTGCATAAGTCTGACAGTGCAAGTACCTTAACATGCCGCCGCTTGCATTCAAGACACCCATTGCGGGACTTCTTATGGGCTCTTCGCGGCATGGCGACAGTACGCGTATTCGCTGAAGCAGAGGTACGGTCCGGAGCACAAGTCTCGAGCATCAGAGACAGGAAAGAAGCGCAAATGCTAAGACAAGAATAGGAGCCGACTTGATGTACCTAAGTTGGGATGGAGGATGGAGACCAGAGACAAATGAAAGCGAGGGAAGTCCGCGTATGCACGGGCCATCCCTCCCCGATTGCCTTTTTCGGCCGCTCCGCTTGGGCCCTAATCTGGTCTCAAATCTCCACACGCGTATACGTCTATCAAAATCGTTGTAGATCTAGATATAGGTATTCGGAGGTGGATTCAATTATGGCCGAGATCCAGATGTTTTTTCCAATTCCCCGATAGGCTCGTACACTGTACAGCATGGCCAAACTCGAGCCGTACGTCGGCGACTACTACTCCGTACCTGGTCAACTGGATGACCAGAGTCTTTGTAGATGGCGACATCGTCTCATTCCTTGTTCGAGGCAGTGGTGTGGGCATGCATGATGGTGACGAACGGAATGGCGGATTCGGCAAAGAGCATTGTCATTGGCGGACTGATGCTCCAGGTTATCGTCTTCGGTTTCTTCATGGTCACCTCCATCGTCCTTGAGACGAGGGTGTGAAAGGGAGCCGACAAGCCTGGAGGGGGATTGGAGAAAGCATCCGGATCCGCTGTATGCAGTGAGTGTGCTGATCATCGTCCGTTCCGTCTTCTGGTAATCGAGTATGCAATGGGGTATTGGCAACCTGGGGATGATCAGGCAGGAGGCGCAAAGAGAGCAGTTGATGACTATGCTGAAGCTTCCAGAGCAGTAACAAGGGTTGAGATGGTGGATGAATGTATCTAGATGGTGGTCTAGGTCGAATTGGCGGAGACAAGAAGTGCTCATGTGGAGACCTTGGATCCTCAGCCTCCCAAGACCAAGCTCAAGACGGCCCCCTGGCTCAACCTTAACTTCCAATAATCTCCATGGATCTCGACGACAACATTTTATCCATCAACAAATAGGTACTCCTTACTCTCTACTTCCATCCATCGAGCTAAATGCCTCGACTTCCTGATGACGCCCTTCTTATTGCTGCCGCGGCAGACCCTGCAACCCAGCTGAAGCTTCTCCTGGTCTGCCGTCGCTGGAAATCAACGTTCTTCCGACTTGGCTTTATTTGGCCAACGTACCTACATAACACAAGCAATCTGCTTCTTCAATCCAAAAAGAAAACCTGGTCAAACATAATTAGAAATGACCTTCACATAAGACCACTACTTCTCCCTCGGGACCCTGTCCAAGGGAAGCCGTGGACTAGTCTTCCCCAATCCATCCCTGAGAATGCGCCGCTCATTCAAGCCACACCACTTTTGCTAGACACTCCGTAACAATTCGGTTTCCTCAGGACTCCAGAAGAACATAGGCAGGGGAAAAAAAGAAAGTAAGTAAATAAACAATAAAATAAAATAAAACAAAAAATAAAAAAAAGAAGTAAAATAAAATAAATCAATAAATAGAATATGGTTTGCGACAGTCAACGCAACACGATAGAAAATAGCCATGTCAAAAAGGCAATTGCATAGTAGAACCTAATTATGGGGGATCCTATTATTCAAGACGACCCCCTGAATCTAGACTGGTGATGTATACTAATCTCTGCACCAGGCGGGGAAAGGTAAAGTTAATTCTCTCTTAGTAGCAGTATTACTATGGATCCTGGCGAAGTTTGTCTGTCCGAGGATCACCTGCGACTAGTTCACGGTGATGCCAGAACAGAAATGGAAGTGCTTGAGGTTATGAGCCCGGATAAAATACCACTAGGTCAAAAAGGCAATTGCATATTAAAAATCAGTCCTCACTATATTGTTATCATAACAGACCTCTTCACCTAAACTTTTTGTGAGACTTGCAACCGGCAGATGCTCTTGCACTTGGGCAAGTTGCGGGTGAAATTGACGGTGACTAGGAGCCAAAAGGGGTACGGGTTTTGGTAAGTAGGGATCGAAGGATGCGGAAGGGGTTTTATTTAGTGACGGGTATAGGAGGGTATGCTCGGTGGCAGGGGATATGGCGAGGATGAGTGCGGTTGTTGGAGGTTGGTTTGGGGAATGTGTGGGGGATGTCCTACCTCTCTGGGCTTGAATTAACTAGATATAAATGCTGAAGAACTATGTAGTGGAGGTTGGGGGGTAGAACCGAATATCTAAGTAGAGTGCTGTTGTCGATTTATGTGTGCTAACACTAACAGCCATCACTATATCCTACCATGCTGTTTGTAAAAAAAAAAAAAAAAAAAAAAAAAAAAAAAAAAAAAAAAAAAAAAAAAAAAAAAAAAAAAAAAAAAAAAAAAAAGCCATAGCTCTGCCACCGCGAGCGCCGGCAACGCCAGCCCGTTAATAAATACAAGAAGTCCAAAGAACACTACTCCATAGACGACAAACCAATATACAAGTCACGGGGGTTAACTCCATAAAGGCGGATGGATGTATTCCTGCGCTCGATCGAGGATATTGGGATACGCCCACTCGCCGCTCGTCGAGCTTTCCGGTGTCGGGGGCGGCAGGGAGCCCATGCTCGGCGTCATAGCTGCGGCTGCTGAGCCCGAAACGAGGGGGATTCCCGGGTTCAGGTACGCCGGGGACAGGCCACTCGTCATAACAGCAGAAGGCCCGTGGAAGGCGGCTTCGAGCTTCTCGAGCGCGCGGAGTGTTTTGGTGAGCGGTCTCGCCCACTGTGTTTGTGTATCTACAGACACGGCGGCAGCGGCAGGGGAGCCGAGTGCCGCAGGGGAGGTAGCGTTGACGCCGAGGAGGGTGCTAAAAGAGGGACTGCGGTCGGGAGGGGCGGTTGTTTGAGGAGGTGGTGCGGCGGGAGCTTCTGCTGAGGCGCCGTAGTCGAATTCGGCGTTTGCCCGTTCGCTGATGATAGCTTTGAGTTTGCGGAGGAGGGTCCAGAAGTGGGTATTTGATTTGGTTTCTTCCATGACGGCGAGGAGGAAGATGGAGCTGATTGCGCGCTGCAGGGTGATCCAGGAACGGGAGGCGTGAGAGCTGACCGCGTGCATTTCCACGTATGCTTCGACTGTTGTCATAAGATGGTCAAGACACTCGCTGCGCATCTGTGCGGTTGTCGGGTCGTGGAGATCAGCGGAGGACTTGAGCGCTGGTCGGAAGAGCTCGGAGGAGAAGTAGGAGGTATGAAGTTTTAGGACGGCGCATTCAAGACGCTCGGTGGAGTTGGAGCAGTAATTCGGGTCACGGAGGTTGGGGCGTGCGTCTCTCATAATCTGTTGGATCTGATCTTGATAGTTTTGTATGGTCTTCCAGCTCATTTGGGAGTGTGGGCTGAGCATTCGGCTTCGCACCACATTGAGAGCCAGGGAGATCACCTTACAGAGGGTCTCAAAGTAGGTGTAATCTCCGCGTCTGGCACCTTCGCGATACGCGATTTCTGGTTGGCTCACGGCAGTGGTTGACGGACGGTCGTAAGAGAGAGAAAAGTGGCTGTCCTGCCATGCCATCGACCACCACACGTGCCGTCGTCGATATCGTTCTGCCGCAGAGAAGTGGCTGGATTCCACATGCAAACCAAGTGCCAGCCCCATCCGAAGGGTCATGCCTGCCTAATTAGCCGTTGGCGAGATGGAGACTCGAGCTAATGCCACTTACCAAGTAGGACGTAAGAAATGCCCGGGTTCATGTTATATGATAAAACATTCCCAATCACAAGCAATGTCTGGATCGCTTCTATCGTCGGCTGGGATAAGAAATTAGTCATTCGGAGACATTGATAAGAACAGCACACTACACAGTCAGCACAATCCTAGAAATTCGGAACAGCGGGCTTACCATAGACTTGGGAGGTCAATTCCCGCTGTCTGCCAGGAAGATCGGACGATTGGCATCCAGACGCCAAAACGGCGAATAGCAGCCCGAGGTAAGCGATAGACATTCCGAACGGTCTTTGTGCTTGATCATCATCCGCTCGATACACTCCACCAGCGGCCGCTCGGTTGTGTAATAAAAGATCGAGGTTCCTCTCAAAAAGCGCCACATCCTCAATGACAGGGTAAATAGCGCCGGCAATATCTCGGTAGTAGGAAAAGAGCCTAAGCGGTTAGCCGCAAAATACAGATGACGAATCGGGTTAGAAACTCACTTCTTGGACTCCTGGTCATCTGGAAGCGCGCAGCAGACTGCACTTATATCAAAAGTCGACATGTCGGACGACCACAGGTCAACAAATGGATACGTCGCAGACTCGTTATCCAGGCCAAGCTTCGGCAAGATTCCACCCTCCAGGAGCGCCTGCAACTGATCGGAGCCGGACTTGTTATTCAAGATGTAAGCCAGTACAGATCGCGACCCGAGATGGACAGTACCCTCGCCTAACGTGTTGGGTGCATGAATCCCCTCTCGCTCCGGAGACGCGCCTTTAGACCGGCTACTTGCATCAGCGCTCTGCACGCTCCCTGTCTCCAAAGTCGATGCGAGCCCCTCTTCATTCGCTTTTTCTAGCCCCGACCGCATAGTGGCAAGCATCTGCTCCATTTCTTTCAATCTCGCCCGCACATTATCCCAGTCTTCCCGCGCAATGGATATTCGCCCCCCTCCTCCGGTTGCTGGACTCGCCTGGCTGCTGGTTCCGGATTCCTGTTTCAGCCGCACAGGGGCTTCGTACGGCAACGATTCAGTCGCCGACAACCTTGCCGAGCCATCGCCATACACCGGCTGTCCTAGTTCAGGACCAGTCCGTCGCTTCTGGGGGCGTTCGTAGGAGCAGAGATTCGCGTGGTCGCGCTTGACACATCCATCGCACGGGAGCTTTCGGTCACATTTCACCTTTCGAGCATGGCAAGGATAGCAGGCCTTCGGTTCGCGCGCCTTGCGCTTTGCGCGGATAATCGCGTCGACTTGCGCCTGCGGAAGATCAGAAACTGGCCTGGACGATCCGCTGAGATCCGAGCCAGGCATGGACGGGGAGAAGGACATGGACGGCGGATGGGATCGTGGCGAGTCCATAGTCGAGGAAGAAAGTAGAATTGCTTTTTGTTCTGAGTCAATTGTTTGTCACCGTTTTTAATCTGTTGCTACTAGCCTCATTGCATGGACGCGGGGGAGCCGGTTCGGTGCAACGTATCGAAGAGTCTTTAAACTTCCGCCTGCAAACGCCCAGTAGTATAGCCCATCAATTTCGTGGACAACCCAGGATCGGTCGACGAGGGCACGCTGGCAGGGGAACTGAGTCGTAGACTGCTGCACTTTCTTCCATTGACTCCTCCGATTCGATGCTAGAACTGATCCGGGGCCGGGGGATCGGATCTGCTTATTCAGCTATGATCACGTGACGGCATTATGCAATGACATCACAAATCGAAACGCGGACATCTGGCCATCAGGTGACTGCCCCCTGCGATGGAAGGTGCTTTGGGGAACCAACTACGTACACTACCTTACTCCCTTCCAATCTCCACACTCACATTGAATAGAGAGCGTCGGATCGAATCGCTTGTTCAGTCTTGATGCCCTGAGTCCCTTCAAGTCGCTCTCTGCACTTTGAAGATTAAGAGACCTTAGAGACCGTATCATTACCATTACCTCTTCTTGACTTAGACAACCCATGTCTTAAGGCCGGGAAGTTTCAATATCTGAGTAGATTATTTGAACTATTAATTCATCTATCTATAGGTATCATGAGCATTATACGTGCAATGAGTCATCGAGTCTATCCAAGCTTTTTTGTCATGCAAGGTGGAAAGTAGGACAGGAAATGCAGAATAATAATCGCCAAACCACACAAACAACGCTACGGGACTTTGCAGAGAGGTACCACCAGCAAGAAAATTAAGCCTTCCCGTTGGCCTGCTCCTCGTCGTCGGCAAAAGCATACTTAGAGAAGCGGCGGATGGAGGCTCCTTTGAAGTAAAACACGTAGGGAATGGCACAGCAAGCCAAGGCAATGAAAGCCAGCAGGGTACTAGCCCATTGGTCCCCCAGGCGGGCATACATCTGTTCAGTGAAAAGAACAGTCGAAGCTCCCCAGAATGAACGAAGGAATGTCTTGGCCGCGAGGGCGGAGGCAGCTTGGTGCTGGTATGTATCGACTGACAAAATGTTAGCAGGTCTTCTTTGCCTGGCGCACGGAGATTGCTTACCGAGATAGTTATTGGCGGAGTTATAAAGGAAGATGAATCCGAATCCGACAGGAAATCCCCCCATGGCAGGGCCCATCCAGTGGAGGTCGGGATATGAGGTCCAGGCGAAGATGAACAATCCGATGGGGATACACCAGCAGGAAATCATCATCGGGATCAAACGGGCTTCAGCGGGAGGTCTCCCGCCATAGCTTTTGTACAGGGAGAGGTAGTGCTTGTTGACGAACGGAGCACAGGCAGCACTCAACACCACGCCGATGGCAAGAGGGATAAACATGAGACCGGTATGGCCAGCGCTCCAGCCCTTACCGCCCTCGTAAACGATCGGATACGCCACGAAGAACATGTACAAGAGACCATAGAGGACGGACATATAGATTGAGATAAACAGGACGATGGGCTCCAAGAACAGAAGCTGGAAAGGGCGGAGCAGGAAGACGCGCAGTCGCTCGCTGAGTGGTTTGGCGTCGAGTTCGGTTTCAGTCACGTATGTGGGGTCATTTTCAGCCTTTCTGAGCTTCTTTGCTCTTCGCTTGAGAAGAGCCACTGCTGAGGTCTCAGGGACGGTGAAGGTGATTAGGAACCAGGCAACAAAAGACAGGATCAGCGTCAACCAGTAGAGCCATCGCCAGTTCGTCGCATCAGCGAGAAATCCACCGGCAAGAGGGCCGATGGCAGGGCCAAGAAACGGACTCGCAGAAAATGCTGCCATGGGGACACCGCGTTCTTCATTCTTCCACATATCTGCCAAAGTACCGCCGACGAGTGTCATCGGCGCGCTGAATGCGATGCCGTCAATCAATCGGCAGACGATCAGGGTGCCGATGTTTTGGGCGACCGCACACGGGATCACGAAAATAATAGCCAGAAGAAGGGTGATAGCATATATAGGACGACGACCAAACATCTCAGACATGGGCGCAAACGCCATGGGACCTATCAAGTTAGGCCAATGAACAAGCATGCGGACGTGATAATGGACGACATACCGACACCGAATCCAACAACGAATACTGTGACGACGACGAGACTAACTTCTCGCGATACACCGAATTCCTCCGCGGGACCCTCAACGTCGGCAGTGATAACACTGCTGGCGAAGGCGACGACAAAGCACGTAAAGGACACGACCATGGTAACGTACCACTTCTTCCATTTCGGCCAGTTCTTCGGGTTCTCCGGGTCGTCGATCGTGAATGTAACCAGTTTCCAATCTTCCGTCTTGCCATCAGCTGATCGGATGGGCTTCACGATCTCACCTGCCGCAGTCTCGTTGACGTACTCCTCCACATTCGCATTCTCGCTCAGAGTGCGGAAGGGAAGATTCGTCGGGTCCACCTCACCTCCACCATACCCCAGAGTAAGGTTCTGGGGAGGTGCATTGTCCGGCTGGTCTATGTGCTGTGATGGATGCATAGTTTGACTTGGGCCTCTGCAGCAACACGAAGTGGACCGTTGATGCTGGAATGGAATGCAGGGCGAGGCGGGAGCCTAGTGGCTCTTTATAGTTTGTCATGCGGCAATCTGGCCTACTGGTTCCGCCAAAATTTGAGAGGACCTGATACAGAAATCAGGATTTAATCTCCCTAGTATGGCAACTATAATTCTAATCGGCCCGACAGGGCCAGGGGGCCCGGGACCTAATAGCACTCGGTTTCCCGATCCGGACACTAGTTTCTAGCCAGATATGGTAATATGCTACGAGGCTTATCTGCCGACATTATTCTAGACCCCTTCATCATGAGCTCAAGATACGTACTAACCATCATACCAGGATTCCAGTCATACTTAGGCATGACACGCCGGAAATACAAGTTCCCTAAGAGCCCACAGTAACCACATTCCTATGCTTTGATAAATCATCCTCAACTCATGATCCTCGACGTATGATGGACTCTCCCGTGCGAGATGCTAGGTTGCCATTGCCACCCGTAATCTGTTTTATCGTTATTTTGGGAATCAAGGATTTCTATGGCAAGTATATTTTTTTTTTTTTTTGACTTTTCTCTTTTTCTTTTTCTTTCTTTCCTTTTTTTTATTTTTTCTCGACTCTAAGTCAAGGAATCCTAACGGTTGGATAGACCTTTTCTCGTGTGACGGCAAAATCCGCCTTGGAGTGGCCCAAGCTTTAGGTTCCGGACCCGCATCTACAGGGCCCGGGTGCAAGGTCAACGCCAAGAACACCCTTCCGGCTCGCAGGGTGGTACTTGATTAAGCAAGATGCTCCGCCAGCTCAGAGCCCGCTACATGACCACTCAGGATCAGCCAGCTTAGCAGTACCGTACGTAGGTCCTCATCGTCGCAATCTTTGAATGGCCCGAACGGAACCCTCCCAAGTTCCGGAAATAGCGATGGATTGAATGTAGCCAGCTCCGGGTCTTAAGGACACCCGACTGTTAGAGAGCAGGTATAGCAGAGACCAGGGCTGCTGCATTTTAAACAGACTATGTATATTCAGAATAATATTATATCAGCCATATCATCAGGGTCTACGGGTTCTCACCCGGCTGGAATTAACATAAATTATCTCAGTAATTCTGTCAACAGGGCATGGGCGTGACCCCATTTTGAGCGCGGAACTGGTCCACCCAAACCCCACCCATGCCTTGACGTCTCTGAGTCTAAAGGAATAACAAGGGTCTATAGCGGCTTTCTTTCCAGGCGCAACTACAGCTACGTGCCTACAAGAAAGAACAACCTAACTCTACCTATTCAGCCCATTGCAACATGCTCACTATCATTGGCCAAGTTGGGCCCCCCGTTCACACCCGCCTCTGTGCATTACTCCAGATTCCACTGTCGCATTTCAATCCTGTAATGACTGCCCTGGTGCCGCTACTCGAGTCCAACTGCTTACCTGAGAAGCATCACAGTACCTTAAAGAAGCGCATATTCCATTCTCAAGCACAGACTCTGGACAGTATCAATGCCGGATATGCTCTAAGTGGTACAAGCATCGGGAGCATCTCCAACGACACGCTGCGTCGCACACCTCGGATCGACCACATCGTTGCGCCACTTGCAGCAACACATTCCAGCGGGCAGGTGTTTTGAAACGCCATCTACAGGCATGTGTACGACGACACGGCCAGGCCTATAGAACAAGCGGACGAAGACGCTCATGCAACCGCTGTATCCGGCTGAAGAAAACGTGCAACTCGCAGCAACCATGTCAGCTCTGCCTGACTCAGGATCTACTATGCTGCGACTCGAAAGCTATGACAGACCCCGATCCAGATAAAGGCCCCATTGATGCCGAGTCTGATCGCACCATCTATCTTAGTAACGTTGATTCAGGCTCTGCAAGTGTCGTGGGGGATCTGATGCCAACGACACTACATGGTGCACTACTCGGGGCATTGCCTGAAAACCAGCTGGGAAATATGATTATGAGTCTATCAGATAAACAGTTCTTTCCGGACACGCTCGACTTCTCCAGTCTGAGCTGGCAAGACTTTCTGACCATGACCTTGGAAAGCGAAACGCTATACGTATCCCGCCGATGCTAGACGCAGACTGCGCTCCATCACTAAGCTTCCTTAACAAGTTTACGGTAACATCGGATTGTTGCGAGCTTCGACTGTGGGACTCAAGCGCAGCGAGAGCAGATCATCTCAAGACTGGAGATGAAGACTGCAGCCACGGATGCAATGAAAAAAGACTCCCTCCAGCTTGTGCTTCACCCGAGAAACTGCCATATGCCATGAAACCTAGGTCACTGAACTAGACAGACGATCCATTGTCTTCAGAGACACACCAGGTCCTACTCCTGGTGAAGGCGGCGTGAATTCACTTTTAAAGATAAAGAATATGAATTAAACTTGGTGATGATTAAGCCACGTAACAGTGCCGTGACGCTAGATTGGCCTCCGGTTGCTGAGCATACGTGTCTGCAGTTCTTCTCCCCCGCGAGCATTCGGAGATACTTCGAGTCATATTGGGCAATACGGCATCCGAATGTCAATTTCGTTCACCAGCCTAGCTATGATCCGGTACAGGCGAAGCCGTCGGTCAGTGTCCGGCACGGATTGGCACTAGGGCCCTTGAACCTGTTTGCATTAGCGTCCGCAATCCACTCGTTGATCTTCCAATTTCGAAATTCTTGGGGTGACCTGCAGCTGTTACCTCCAATCCACAGCGCGCTGAATAACTGGAAAGAGATCTGGCAACAATTCACGGCAGCGCTTGTCTCGGGCATGTCTCCTCATCTTACCGTCGACCACAATAACCTACAACCGGAGGCTATGTGGAAACGCGTCGGCTTCTGCAGCTACTGTCCGTACTGGTTATTGGCGAACCTTGTGACGGACAAAGTTACCGCACGGAAAGCGACTGATAGCGCAGTCGAAGAAGAGCGGAATGACTTAGAGGGACTAGATTATGGGCCACTAGATTCGACCTTGAATCAATGTGACCAGACCAGCATGCTCCAGGTCAACGATTTAATCCTGAGTCTGTCCGACTTCCGCATTGCTGGCTAAGTGTTCTCATATTGTTTATTTCGGCTACACTTCGATAACAAGCTGCCCATTCCATGAACGCTATCTTATGTGGCTAATTTCCTGCTTACGGTCGACAGAATCATCGCTGATTGACAGTTGTTATGCACGATTGGGGTAACCTCCCACCACCACTCCGCTCCGCCCACCCCCAGGTCATGAGGGTCAGTGTCCCAGAACGACTTCCCCTCCTCCGACAAGTGAGCAATACAGGGGCCGGATATGTTCGAAAGATTGGGCTCGGCACGCAAGTGGCGAAGGTCGGCGATCCAGTGATCATGTCGTTTTCCGCTTACAATGATTGCAAACCATGTGCCAGAGGGCATCCCGCTCATTGTATGGATTTCAACGCGATCAATTTCGAGGTTGTTCCAGGGAACCTGGTCTTCAAGGAAGGGCAGTCCACTCAAGAAGAGCAAGAGCCAGAGCCAGACATCTACGGAAAATTCTTCGGCCAGTCCAGCTTTTTCCAGCTTGTCGATTGTGCGCGAGGATTCGATCATAAATGTTGCTGGTCTGGTGGACAAGAATGAAGATCTGCTGCTGTCGCCGCTCAGATGCGATATGCAAACGGGGAGCGGTGCTATCATCAATGCGGCCAGTTCTGGTCCAACCGATAAGGTGGCAGCCATTTTGTTAAGAGGCGTGAGTCTGAGCGCCATCATGGGGACTCGGATTGCAGAATGCAAGCAGATCATCGGGATTGACAGACACGGGTCCCGGTTGGAGCTGGCAAAGGAACTCGGGGCCGCCCATGTTGTCAAGGTGGACAGCTTGGCGGATTTATAGGATGCTACAGTGGCTGTACGTGCCCTTACTGGGAAACCGACATTACACTAGATACAACCGGGGTTCCCGCCTTGATTGCGGAGGGCGTCAAGATGACTGCGTTCAAGGGCAAGTTCCTGCCGGTTGGGACGGCACCGGAAACTGGAACGCTTAGAATCCCCATTCACGACTTTATGGTCTCTGGGAACCAGTTCATTGGTGTTGTGGAAGGAGAGTGGTTACTCAGACCTATATTCCTAAACTGATTGATTGGATAACCGAGGGGAAGCTGCCCTCGCAGAAGATTGTCAGGTTCTATCCAGCGGAGGAATTTGAGACCGCTATCAGGGACATGCGGTCTAGTCAAACAGTGAAGCCGGTGATATTGTAGTGATTTTTGACTAGACGTGTCATTGGTATCGCTAGTGAGACCCATCCCATCATATTGTGAGAGTGGAGATTTTATCCTCCATCCTCACGGTGGATTATTTCAAAAGTGGCTAAATCCACAATATCCGACCTGGAAACTGTAGCAGATAGTGCACTTCGAGGTCTGCTTCGGATACGCTATTCATTACCCGCGAACTTCATTACGAAACCTTGGAATATGAAGTCTTCATCTAGCGTTGAATCTTTCCGACGCTTTGGTTTCCGGCAGAAGGCCAAGATATATAAGCTTCGGCAGTGGAGAATCTGCACATTAGCCAGTGCACCACGCCACCCGTGTCAGAAGACTCAAGTCCCGTAAGAAATGAACCATACAGGGATAACTATATAGAAGCGGGAGTCTGAAGTGAAGAATAGAGTATTAATATTGCAATACGTGCGAGCAAAATTAAGCCATGAGGCTGCGATCCCTTGCGAGTTGAGTATGCCGATACCGGTGTATCTAAAGCACGTGACGATAAGCGCGATAAGCCGGAAGCGGACTAGCGCGGGGTTGTCGATGGAGGCCGCAGAAAGAAGAATCGTGAAATTAGGTTAGCGGAAAATTTCCCCTCAGCTAGACACGACGAACAGCTCGGCTCAACCTACTTCGCTGAACGAGTCGATCGTGCTGGAGCTCGCTCCCAGAGGAGTCTCATTGCTCCCCATAAAAAGAGGACCTGACTGGTTCTCGTCCGTCCTGGTATCTCTCGCATCTCCGCCACAGTCGTTTGTGTCATTGTTCGACCTGCCTCCGTGCGGACTCAACCAAGGCCATGACATCCCACGATTCGACCTATATTGCCCTCCCGGGCTCCGTTGCCTTTTCCCGTTCGCGTGGCCATGCGGTCGCTGCTTCCATTGGTGCACAAGATGTCCGTGCCCAATGGATCCATTACCTCCACACCGCAGAGCCATTACAGGCCCCTCAAGAAGACGTCGTCGAACAGCTCCTCCGTTATGGCGATATAACAGATGTTCCCCCCTCGTTTACCGAAGAAGATGGCCAATACGACGTATTCTACGTCTTTCCCCGTACCGGGACCATCTCCCCGTGGAGTTCGCAGGCTACAGGTATCTCCCATGTCTGTGGTCTGAAGCGGTATGTGAAGCGCATTGAGCGGGGAATAAAGATTTCTTGTCTGCGTTCTGCCAGTGGAGAGTATAAGCCCGGATTCAAGGACATTCTGCACGACCGGATGACTCAGTTGATCAGCGAAAACGAGCCCGACTTGCACCTGATGTTCTCCGAACACAGTCCCTTACCCCTCGAGACGGTTCCCCTCACCGGAAGCGACAAGTCACCGAAGGAGGTCCTTCAGGAAGCAAACAAGCGGATGGGATTAGCATTGGAAGAGTCAGAAATCGAATATCTGGCTGAAGCGTATGGCCCGAATGGCCCGCTCGCTCGTGACCCCACCGACGTTGAGCTGTTCATGTTTGCGCAGGTCAACTCGGAGCACTGCCGCCACAAACAATTCAATGCTTCTTGGACTATTGATGGAATGGAGATGCCCAACAGCCTCTTTTCGATGATCCGAAACACTCACAGGAAGAACCCCGAATATACCGTTAGCGCGTACAGTGACAACGCTGCTGTACTAGAGGGATTCGAATCCTCTTTCTGGGCCCCCAATTCTACAACTGGGGAATGGAGCCATACCAAAGAGTTGGTACATTTCCTTGCCAAGGTGGAAACCCACAACCATCCCACTGCAGTCTCACCCTATCCAGGTGCTGCAACTGGATCAGGTGGTGAGATTCGTGACGAAGGCGCTGTTGGGCGAGGCTCGAAGCCAAAGGCTGGTCTGGCCGGTTATTGTGTCTCTGACCTCCTCATTCCGGAATTGAGACAGCCCTGGGAACTGGATGTCGGCAAGCCCAATCACATCGCAAGTAGTTTGGATATCATGTTAGAGGCGCCGATCGGAAGTGCCGCCTTCAACAACGAATTCGGTCGGCCGTGCATCTCCGGCTATTTCCGGACCCTTCTGACAGAGATTGAAGTTGAAAAAGGGCAGAAAGAGGTGCGGGGGTACCACAAGCCAATTATGATTGCGGGTGGTGTTGGAACCGTTCGACCACAACATGCCATCAAGAAGCCCGATGCTGTTAAGCCGGGCTCCTTCCTTGTTGTTCTAGGTGGTCCTGCCATGCTTATCGGTCTGGGTGGAGGTGCCGCCTCAAGTATCACCTCAGGTGAAGGCTCCGTCGACCTGGACTTTGCCAGTGTGCAGAGAGGTAATGCCGAAGTCCAAAGAAGAGCCCAAGAAGTCATCAACGCTTGTGTGGCCATGGGCGACGATAACCCAATCAAATTCATCCACGATGTCGGCGCTGGTGGTCTCTCCAATGCCCTTCCTGAGCTCATCCACGATTCTGGGCTGGGCGCCACCTTCGAATTGCGCGAGATTGACAGCGCGGACAAGAGTATGAGCCCCATGCAAATCTGGTGCTGTGAAGCACAGGAGAGATATGTCATGGCTATCGGCGAAGAGAGAATGAACAAGTTCACTGCCATTTGCCACCGTGAACGCTGCGGTTTCTCGGTTGTTGGCCGCGGAGAAGGATCTTCCGAAGAGAAGAAGTTAATTCTCCTTGACAGAGATTCTAAGGAACACCACAAGGTCATTGATCTTCCCCTGTCAGTTCTTTTCGGAAAGCCCCCAAGGATGACCCGTACTGTGGATTCTCGGAAGTTGAAGCTACCTGCCGTTGACTCGAGTCTTACAACTTATCTTCCTTCGGTTGCGCCCAACCGTGCTGAGCTTATTGGCGAGGCCGCTAAGAGAGTTCTCTCTCTGCCCGCTGTTGGCTCGAAATCTTTCCTCATCACCATTGGTGACCGTACCGTTGGTGGCCTCACTGCCCGTGATCAGATGGTTGGCCGATGGCAGACTCCAGTCTCCGACGTCGCTGTCACCGCGACGGCACTTGTCCAGGGCTCCAAGACCGGTGAAGCCATGGCCATGGGCGAGAAACCCACCCTTGCCTTGATCTCTCCTGGGGCGTCTGCACGGATGGCCGTGGCGGAGGCACTCATGAACATCGCTGCTGCTGATCTCGTCGACCGTCTCAGCCGCGTGAAGCTCTCCGCAAATTGGATGTCCGCCAGCAGCCACCCTGGAGAAGGCGCGGCCATTTACGAAGCGGTTGAAGCGATCGGTATGCACCTTTGCCCTCATCTTGGTATCAGCATCCCCGTCGGTAAGGACTCCATGTCCATGAAGATGAAATGGAAGGATGAGGCTTCAGGCGAGGCCAAGGAAGTTACCGCACCTATGTCTCTGGTCATTTCTGCCTTTGCCCCTGTGCAGAACTACAGGAAGACGTGGACTCCCGCCCTTCGTCATCCCGAGGACGTCGGCGACACCGTTCTCATGTTCGTCGATCTATCATTCGGCCGGAAGGCATTGGGCGGATCTGCCCTTGCTCAGGTTTTCAACCAAGTCGGCTCCGAGTGCCCCGACTTGCGCAACGTGGAGATCTTCAAGGACTTCTTCGATGCGACACAACAATTGCAAGAAGCGGGCATTGTCTTGGCTTATCACGACCGATCGGACGGTGGTCTTTTCACGACCCTTGCAGAGATGATGTTCGCCGGCCGCTGTGGTGTGGAGATCTTGCTAGACAGCATCTGCCCCAACCTCAACACCGACAGCATCGTCGAGACCCTCTTCAACGAAGAACTTGGCGCGGTCTTCCAAGTCCGCAAGGAACACGAAGTGCAATTCCGCTCATGCTTCGCCACCTGCGGTCCACCCGCCGGACTCATCCACAAGATCGGTCGTGTCTCCGAGCGAAGAAAGCAGAACCTCGCCATCTACTACAAGGCCAGCCTCGTATACCGCAACAGCCGCTCCCACCTCCAGCAAACCTGGGCCTCCACCTCGTACCATATGCAGAAGATGCGCGACAACGCCGCCTGCGCTGACCAGGAATTCGCCAACATCCTCGATGACGCCGACCCCGGCCTCTCCTGGAACCCAACCTTCGACCCCAAGGACCGCGTGCTCCCCTTCCTCACCAGCCTCACCTCTCTCTCCCCCTTCGCCAACAAGCCCCGCGTAGCCATCCTCCGTGAGCAAGGCGTCAACAGCCAAGCGGAGATGGCCTTCGCTTTCAACACCGCCGGCTTTGCCGCCGTCGACGTCCACATGACAGACATCATCTCCGGCCGCGTCTCCCTCTCCAGCTTCGTCGGCCTGGCCGCCTGCGGTGGCTTCTCCTACGGCGACGTTCTCGGCGCCGGCCAAGGCTGGGCCAAGTCCGTCCTTCTGCACGAGAACACCCGCGCCGAGTTCCAGTCCTTCTTCCAGCGCCCTGACACCTTCGCCTTGGGCGTCTGCAACGGCTGTCAGTTCCTCTCCCGCCTATCCGCCCTTATCCCAGGCGCCGAGAACTGGCCCACCTTCGAGCGCAACGCCTCAGAGCAGTACGAAGGCCGCGTCGCCATGGTTCGCATCTCAGACCCCAACCCTGCCTCCCCGTCCGTATTCTTCCACGGTATGAACGGCTCCTCCTTCCCCATTGCTGTCGCCCACGGCGAGGGCCGCGCATCGTTCGTCGCGTCCAACACCGACCCGGCCTCCTTCGTCGCTCAGGGTCTCGCCCCTGTTCAGTACGTCGACAACGCAACCCTCAAGCCAACGATGCGGTACCCGTTCAACCCCAACGGCAGTCCCGAGGGTATTGCCGGTGTGCGCAACGCCGATGGCCGTGTGTTGGCAATCATGCCGCACCCTGAGCGTACCGTCATGAACGGTATTGCCAGCTGGTTGCCGGCTAGGGCGGAAGAATGGGGTGACATTGGACCCTGGGGACGAATTTTCTTCAGTGCCAGACGGTGGGTTGGCTAAGGGTGAGAGGCGGAGCAGAAGACTTTTTTGTTCTTGTTTTACGGCTTGTATATGTTTCAATTTTTCCCCTACTGGTGGTTACAGCTATGTTATGTTTATATGAGAGACTTAGAAAATGATGCGCCACGTGATTGATAGCTTAAAATGCTTCTCAAAAGAACTTGATCTTGCTTTTTCAGTTTAGTAAGCTAGAACATAATAATTCCAAGAAATACATTCTTATAATGGTCATAGCTCTAACCTTGGCGCCTGGTCCTGGTATCTAACCTGTCTGTAAACCGAATACTTAACCTTCAAACGCCGTTGCGGACCTTTTTCAATCTGGAAAACGCCGGGGACTGATAATTCAAAATGGAATGATACGCTTAGCGAGGCAATAGTACTACTCAAGACCACCTCTGGGCCTTTCCCGCCTCCATTCCAGCCTCTCCGCTAGCATCTCCCAACTGACCCGGCCATCGACACGCCCAACACCCTTCAGCCCCGAAACCATAAAGCTCACAAGACGATTGAACTGTTCTTGGATATCTTTCAGGCGCTGACGGTAATGGGATCCGTGGGATGAGGTGGGTCGGTGTTTAGGAGCTTCATCGTCAGAGTCAGTTTCCTCGTCGACGTCTTCGTCTGTGTCTTCGTCGCCGTAGGAGTATTCGTAGCGTGTTTTGCGGGGTGTGGGCGTCATTCCTGTTCGGAGGGGTCTGGTGGCCGGTCGTTTGCGAGGTGTTTTTGTTGGGTCGAATTGGCTCTGCGAGCGTGTGGCGTGGAGATCTGCAAAGGCGATGCAGAGGTCTAGAATGGTGAGTGTTGCTTGGTGGAGGGGATGAAGGTTCTGGGAAAGGAGGCATTGTTCCTCGAGGGAAGCCATGTATGAACGGTGGGCGGCAATCATGGCGTCAACGTCGTTGGCAGCCGAGAGAGTTTCGCGGAGGAATTCAGTTGTAGATGATATGACAAAGTCCGTAAGGTGGCTGTAGAGGACGTTGAGGAACCAAAGCATGTTGTGACGGATGGCGAAACTGATGCTCCTCCCGCCGCCTTCTTCGGATTGGTGCATAGAATCGTGGGAGTATTGCAGGCGTTGTTTGACAATTGTGTATTTTGCCCTCCGGACCTGCATGAGGAACGTGGAGATGCGCTGGTAGGCGGCGATACCGTCTTTTGTAATGATGTTTGCGACCGGCCAGGGAAGGATATAGTCGAAGGAAATGCCGTCGAGGATCTTGACCGACCGGCTGCGGGAATTGTCGGTCACTTTTGCAGAACGAACAATCAAGCGACTCGGATCAATGACAGGCATAGTGCTGAAGGCGCTTTGGGCGAGTTCCGTGAGGAGAAATCGATCACTCCAGCCACCCTTTCCTCGGTCTATGAGTTCGAAAATCTTGGCGTCTATAGGCCCGATCATACTGATGTCTTTGCAGAGGTAGATGTGTTCCAGCGCTTGAAGGGATACCCATAATCCACACCGTTCGTCAAGCTCCTTCCGCAACAGAGATGATATAAAATTATGGTTCGCGATGACCATGTTGCTGAAGGCAGATTCTAGCAAGGCGTAGAAAGGGAGACAGAACGAAGAGGAATCGGAAGGGCAAATATCTTCAAAACTGAAGGTGGCTTTATCCCGTGGTTCCAGATTCTCCGACACGTTCAGCTGTTTCAGAAAGACCGCACTCTTGCCAGTAACGAAGAGTCTCTCGGCGAAGGGCTGAACAAACTTAGGTACGTTTCCAAACCCGGATCGTGTGTCCAATGTATACCAATCGTGCCATAGTGTCCGCAGGTCAGCTTTGTCGGTATTCTGTCGCACAAAGGTTCCTTCGGAATCTTCTAGCCGACCTGTCTCGATCCAACGACGGATAGGTCTGGAGTAAGTGTCGAAGCAGAGGTAGAAAATGTTGGCAAGAGTGGTGAACGCTTCATCATCTCCAGCAGCTTGTGTCATGCACACCAGGTCATATAATAGGTCTAAGCAACGAATGCTTTTTCCAGAAGCGTGCCGCTCAAAATCGGAGACCAAGTCGGCCAGAGAGATAAGCAACCTGGATTCGCGTTGAACGTCGTCAGACAGCTGCAGGAGGCTGACGGCCACAGAGTCACTCTGCGAGAGGTATTGAGACTGTAATTCTGAAAGAAACATGTCAAACTTCCGTAGACAGTCTTCGACACTGCGATGAAAGGTTTGCATGTACCCCGCAGTTTGTGGGGTATCAATAAATCGTCTTAGGATGTCTATCCTAGACCCGCACGAGCTTACTGAGCGCAGTAGGGAGGCAAGTGCGCCTGGCGACAAGTGAGAGAGCGTGTACCTCCGGTCCACTTCGACCTTTCCGTCCAGCCGCCGGAACAGCGAAGTTGGTAGGCCTTGGAGCATGAAGATGGTCTCTCTTGCAAGCTGAAGCTCACTGATGACACGGGAAGCCACCTTTTCACGTTTTGAACCCGGATTAGTCTCGTCTCGCCAGAACTGACTATTCCTTATCGAAGTAACAAGGTCTTCATCCTCTCCGCAGGAGAAAACATCGTCTGGAATCACGTAGTCATCTTCTGTGGCTAGCGAGGCTCGCGTCGCGGCACGGGGGACCTGGGAGTCACTGGATAGTGACGAGATCTCATCTTCATCAGAAGATCCTGCGCCGTAATCTACACTTTCCCAGATATCCTCATCACAGTACGCTGCGCCAGTGGCGTCTAGATCAGACCATGAGAGTTTGCTTTCTTCTTTTTCAGGCTTGGACTTTTTGATCCGATCAACGCGTGAGAGATGTGCTGGCCGATCTGCGAGCTGTAACAGAAACGAGAGGAGTTCCGGAGAGAGTGAACCCCAGGCCTCGTTCAGCTCGTCCAGTCTTGGCCGGAGGGCATCTGCCAAGTCGTCCCTGCTGAGGACCTGGAACTTCTCCTGGAGACCCTCAAGTTGTCTAGCGACCGCAAATTGATCAGTGCGTCCGTACAATGGCGAGCGGAACGCATCATCAACACGGCGCTTGAGTGTTCGGAAACGAGGAGTGTCCTACAAATTAGGTATTAGAGGCGGTCGAATCCAGACTATGACAGCGCGTACCTTGCCCGTCTTCGCGACATGGGCGATAAGGTCTTCGGTCAGTCCATTCAAGGTACCAGTAGCGGCCATGATGTAGCAATTTTCGGAGTTGACATCAGAGAAGGACTGACGGCAGCCATAGTCAGACTTTTATCATTGGCACATATTCAAGGTTTGTGAGATCATGGTGTGAATTGTAATGAATGTGGTGGAGAATTATTGGCGGCCGGGGCAGTTGAGGTGTTGCCTGATTAGTTTAGTCCCGAATCCAGGAGAATTGTACGCTAGTCCCGATCGGGCCAAGGCGGAAGTGGGCAAAAGGAGCGCCGCTGAGAGAGATTCGAGACTCTGGCGACATGGTCCACGGTGATTATTCCATTTGCTCTCCTCGAAGAATCTCGTCCTGCTGTCGTTTCTCTTGAGGACAGTCAGAATGGCCGTCGCTAGGCCTATTCGCATGCTCTCTGCAGCATGTGTCTTGCTTGTGATCTTTCTAGTCTTTCAAATGAACAAAGGACCTTCATATGTCGGTACGGGGTCCGGGCAGTACACCGGCATGAAGGCCGATCCTCTGAAAGAGCGTATGTTCCCATTAACCCTACCTGCACTTCCGAAACGTTCTTCAGAGTCGCTGTTGATTTTATCAAGTCTAACTGTCTGTTTCCCCAATTGTAGCAACCGGCGAACCTGAAGGTTACCTGTGGCGTGCCGACGAACATGATTACGCTCCTGACAGCCCCAACTCCGCCCGCACCAATGCCGCCATTATCTCCCTCGTACGAAATGAAGAACTAGATGATCTGATCCCGACGATCCGTGATCTGGAAAGGACATGGAATCACAAGTTCAATTACCCCTGGATCTTCTTCAACGATAAGCCGTTCACTGCGGAATTCAAGCAGCGCACACAAGCGGAAATCAAGGCTAAATGCCAATATGGTATTTTCACTCTGATTGCCGTCATCTTCTCATGTAGCTGACACCGTATAGAGCAGGTACCGAAGGAACACTGGGATGTGCCGTCGTGGATCGACATGAATCTGTTCAAAGAGTCCGCGGAGCTCATGAAAGAGAAGGGCCTACAATATGCAGATAAGGTTTCCTACCATCAAATGTGCCGATGGAACAGCGGCATGTTTTACAAGCACCCTGCGTTGGAGAAGTACCGCTACTACTGGCGTGTGGAACCTAAGGTCCAGTTCTTCTGTGATGTCGACTACGATGTGTTCCGCTTCATGGAGGACCGCAACAACACCTATGGTTTCACGATTAACCTTTTCGACGCCCCCGAGAGTATCCCAAACCTCTGGCCGACTACGCAGGAGTTCCTCGCTGCCAACCCTTCCTACCTCTCCGAGAACAATATGATGGGATGGCTGACTGATGACCAACTCCGGCCCGACCACACTCGCGACGCCAATGGATACTCAACCTGCCACTTCTGGTCCAACTTTGAAATCGGCGATATGGATTTCTTCCGGGGCGAGAGGTACTCTGCGTACTTTGATTACCTAGACCGCAATGGTGGCTTCTTCTATGAGAGATGGGGTGACGCTCCCGTCCATTCAATCGGCCTCGGGCTGTTCGCAGACGCCGCCAAGGTCCATTGGTACGTTGATTGTTCCTCAAACAGATGAGATTGATCATTACTGACCTGTTACATCGCAGGTTCCGCGACATCGGCTACCGCCATATCCCCTACTTCAACTGCCCCAACTCCCCCAAGTGCTCGGCCTGCACCCCCGGAAAATTCTACGACGGCGAACCTTTCCTCGCCAAAGAAGATTGCCGACCCAGCTATTTCAAGCACGTCGGGACTCACTGATTTGTCTTCTCAGCTCCATTATACCCAACGAGGGAAACATACCTTTATAACAACTTCTTTTTCCGGCGTCGTTATGCACGGTTGGATCTATTTATACATTGCATCCTTAGGGATTGACGGCATTGCATGTTCTCAAAGTTCACAACTGTTCTCGGTGGCGTTTCTGGAGATTGTTTCCTGTATTCCCGCCTTCACTTGCCTTTCTCACTTCCCGAATTTCCTTCACCTTCTTGTACTAGTTACTGGCGATTTACAGGCTTTCAGTTCTTTGTGTGTATACTGCCGCTATCCTTTCTAATACCGTCTTACCAATAAGGATTATACGTGTCATGTCCAACGAGACCCACGATTAATAGAACAAGGACTTGTTTATCATGTCTTAGGTAGAGTACAGCAGCTGCTCATGGGAAGAAAATAGAAAGAGGAAGAGGTCAAAGTAACTTCGTGGCACTGGTATAGAAAGCAACAAGCACCTCTCACCCCACACAACGCGCGCGCACACAACCACGCCCCCCGCAACTGCATTCTAGAGTATGTATACAGCTTTACTTATCTCGCCGACCGAACCGGCTTGGATACAATTGAAATCCATGCTAATTGTAAAATTTCCTTCAATGTATATGGCACGGTATGGGCGAGACGTCTATTCCTCACCAGGGTAGAGTTCCTCGCGGAGAGCAACGCCGAGTTCCTGGCGGAGACCCTCGAGGGCCTCAAGGTATTGCTTGTACTGGTCCGGGCTCTCGACCTTGGCCTTGATACCTGTTTCGTTGTGAGTATGGCGGGTTGCGGGAGATGGAACGTGAGAATATATGCGCACCTTCGAAAACACGGACGGCGGTGGGGAAGTCGTTGACACGGCGGGCAGCGCGCAGAGCAGCGGAGAGAACCTCAACGGAGGGGACGAGATCATAGGCGAAGCAGTTGTTCAGGTTGCGCTGGCGAGGGCGGACCGGACAATGGTCAGCTAGCTATCCATCCGAGTGACTCCATAATCATGACGCCATGGCCGCGCTGCGAAGTATCGCAATTTGACTCACCTGGAGCTCGAAAACATCCTGCACACTATCAAATTCCTTCTC
Organism: Aspergillus egyptiacus; assembly: GCA_025688805.1. Taxonomy (NCBI): domain Eukaryota; kingdom Fungi; phylum Ascomycota; class Eurotiomycetes; order Eurotiales; family Aspergillaceae; genus Aspergillus; species Aspergillus egyptiacus. The sequence continues at coordinate 12,290 of MU628588.1, read as the reverse complement.
GAATCTGGGCATCGTCAAAACGTCAGCGAGAAGAAATGGTTTCGAATTCGGCCGACGGGACCGGGGGAGATGGATGGACAGCTGTGGTAGCTGCCACCACCCCTACGACCGTAGAGTGACCAGATCGGACGAGGATCGTCCCAATGGCTCGCGGATAGCAACGGCATACCTAGCAGAGAACTGCTCATATGTCTCATCCTCGTGTTGGCCGGAGCGGAGCTTCATGGAGGTGCTGAAAGCCGGACGACCGAGGGTCAGAGCAGCGGGAGTCTGCACCCGGGACCGGGGCAATTGGGAAGCTCTGAAAAGGCCGGATGGGCGGACGGCGCGGGTGGCCAGGCGGAAGACAGGCATGGAAGGCATGGCGACGAAAGGGTGGATTGGGGGTGGTGGGGGAGATCGAATGGACGAGGGAGGGAGGAACGGAGCGAGATGTTGACGAAGTTCGAGTTGGAGGTTGAGCCGGCGCTAGGTTTTTTGCGGGCGGGTGGTGTGAGGTTAGCTGCCTGAGGCATGAGAACTGATTATCTTGTCTTTGCTCATTCGCGGCTGGCCTGGTGGATGCCTGACCTTGTTTGCGGCTTCCGGTTGGGCCCGGCGTAGTAGCCTGAGGCAGACACATGCTTTCTATCTGATGTTTTTGATTGGGCAATTCATACTGCACCTGGCACCTCTTAAGAGCCTCCCTTCCCTTGAACTGAGGCTTTGGGCCGATTTACTGTACGCCCTCTTATCCACGGATCCATCTGGATTCTGTCAAGGTCAGAATGTAGCTGCTACTGCTTGTTATTCTGTGACTTTCTTTCTGATTGTTTGAGTAGCCTCCCTAATACTTTTACTCTCCGCGACACTGGTGTCACCGTCATCCACACCTGGATGTTATCTGCACATGGATCAGCACCTTGACCTCCATGTATGTAGGACTGTGATAGCAAACAGTACCTTATGTTTCAGTTGTGGTTTCTAGCTTAGGGTTGGTGTCGACTGAGCACTACTGCCTAGGTGCTTACGCAGCGAGCCTGATTTCAGAACCAGATATATATATTTCAACAAGTACTGCAGCAGACTCAGACGGTCCGGACCTTACCGGGATTTTGGTACCACCAAAGCATCCCGACTGCCTAGTTTACATGGACACTAGCTATGAGGCTCTATGCCATTGCCAATTGGTCAACTGCCAGCCTGGTGCTCTCCGCCGTATAAAATAAATGCCGAACTGGCATAAGCAGTGGATTGGTTCCTGTGCATGTGAAGCTAATCCATTGCTTTGGATCATCCGGCTCAGGCAGGCTTTGCTGGGAAACTCATAACTGACGTGGATATTTTCTCAAGCCAGAATTATGTTTTATTTCATTGAATAGACTCACACTTGCCAACTGCTATCCATAGTGTACCTAGGTACTAGTAGTAGTCCGCCTGAGTTTATACCTCGTTATACACTCGGACCGGACGCTCGGTCGGCATGAACGCCCCCTTTCCACAGGCGCTAAACCCAAAGGGGAGGGAGCACGGAGGCACCGGAGAAAGGACGAGTTGGCAGCTGAAAGGCTTGCCCAGAGGCTTAGACTAACCCAGCCAGAGCCAGAAAAGACACCTCGATCGACCGCCAGGAGAACTTGACCGTCTTTCTCAACCTCTCTCTTTCCTCAACCACCTTGTTTTTTCCTCCCTCAACCAGCCAACGCTGCTGCTGCTGCTGCTCGGGGTCTTTCTTTCCTTCTTCTCCTCCCTTCATTCCCTTCTGCCTTTTACCTTTTCTTCACCTGTCTTTAATTCTTAATTTGCATCGCGACCTGACCCCTTCAGCGGCCCCAACAAAAAAAAAAAAGTTATCAACCTTGCCTGCCGTTTTCGCAAGCGCAACTCATCAAGCGCAATTGCATCTCGCGTGCTACATAATACACAAAATTAGACGCGTATAGTCACAGCCATGGAGTTCTTGGAAAACTTGCCTAAGCCGACTCTCGATCGGCCGTTTGGCGTCCACCTATGGCCGATTTTTAACAAGGCATTCGAGGCCGTCGTCGGCTATCCCGCCGATGATTTCCGTTTCGTCGAGGGCAAGACGCCCATGTCTACCTTGAAAGAGACTGCAGTGATGCTTGTCGCCTACTACGTGATCATTTTCGGTGGCAGAGAGGTTATGAGGAACCGTCCGGCCCTCAAGCTCAACACCTTGTTCATGATCCACAACTTTATCTTGACTGCAGTCAGCGCGATTCTGCTCGCTCTGTTTTTCGAACAGCTCCTCCCTACTCTCGTCAGACATGGCGTTTTCTACTCCATCTGTGACCACAGGGGTGGTTGGACCCAGCCCCTGATTGTGCTTTACTATGTGAGTGCCATTGCAGTTGGGCTTGAAGTTTGGCGAGTCAAGCTAACATGAAGGCAGCTCAACTACCTGAACAAGTACCTCGAATTCCTCGACACCGTTTTCCTGTTTCTGAAGAAGAAGCCCCTGACCTTTCTCCACACCTACCACCACGGTGCCACCGCTCTCCTGTGCTATACTCAGTTGATTGGTCTGACCGCTGTCCAATGGGTGCCTATCACCATCAACCTTCTGGTTCACGTGGTCATGTACTGGTACTACTTCCAGAGTGCCCGTGGTATCCGTATCTGGTGGAAGGAGTGGATCACTCGTCTTCAGATCATCCAGTTTGTGATCGATCTCGGTAGGTAATCCGACCAATCGGCTTGGGTCTTCGACTGACAAGACGCGCATTAGTATTCGTTTACTTCGCCTCCTACACCTACTTTGCCTCGACGTACTTCCCTTGGGCTCCCAACATGGGTAATTGCGCTGGCGAGGAATTCGCCGCCTTCGCTGGCATGGCTATCCTTACCTCCTACCTCGTCCTGTTCATCTCCTTCTACATTGTCACCTACAATAAGGCTGCCAAGACCGGTCGCCCCCGCCGCAACACTGGCAAGCAGGCGCTCATCGATATGGCCAGAAAAGAGGTGATCCAAACACCTCAGCCCCACGGGAAAGCTAAGTCGAACGGTTCTGCCGTGTCCACTGGGCGCTCCAACGGCCCTGTCACTCGCTCCCGCAAGGCTTAAGCGCTAGCCTCGCGACCGACAATCCCCGCTCATATCCTGTCTTCCGGGGTATTGGTCGGATGTGCTTTGTTCATCCACCCCACCTTTTTCGAGGTGCCTTGTCAATGTGACATATTCCCCTGCATTTACGAACCAGAAGATGACCACGGTCAAACTTTCAGGTTGCATTAATGGTGCTCAAGTATCCTTTTTAATGAATGACCTTGATGACACTGGTCGCCTTTGCTTGACGACCAGATAATGCATGTCGCAGCGCCGCTTTGTAGCATCGCGAGGGGGCAAAGCTTGGCCCAGATGTGTGCACGAAGGTTCAGATTTTTTTTTTTTTATTAATTTCCTTTTTCTTTCCGTCCGGGAATAGATAATCTGGGCTTGTGCTTGAGCTTTCCCGGTGTATTTTATAGCATTTTTTATTCTTGGTTTCTCTTCGCTGCTGGGTGCAGATTCTTTCATCTTCTCTGTTATCTTTGATGTTCTAGTATCTATAGATGAGGCAACATAAATGTAATCAGTCATGGCGTGTCTACTTGTGTATATAATGTTGAATGAAAATGTGTACCAGAACTCCGAGTTCTATGGGTTGCATCATGGGAGCGACTTGGACTGCAGAGAAATACACCGAGAGTCAGCCTTGGAACCACTACCGTCCCCTGGAGAAAGACACTCAGTAGAACAGGTACGCCTTAGTCTCAAGCCTTTATGATACCTAGTATTACTTGTGTTGCGTAAACTGTGCGGCATGCCCGTGGAGATACGGAGAGCTCAACAACAAAGAAACCACAACATTTCCCTGTCATCCATGCCATCACCGCCCATCCATTTACCAATCTGAACCTCCAGGTATCCTACTGCACCTGATATCCCACTCCTCCAACGTTAGAAGCCATCCAACTCTGCCAGCACAAGCTTCCATTCTCCACTGCAATCTACACAGCGAATCCGGACTCGAATAAAGAGCGTCAAAAGCTCGTGCTCCTGCATGTTTTATAGTGGGAGACTCCGTTTTACTGAGGGGCGGATTCAGTAAACATGGGTGAGTTTGCTGAAATACTATCAAGACACTATTATACTAGGTGGGAAGGAAGGTGTCAAGGCGGTTTTGCCAGGATTAATATTGCTCTGTCGTGATATGGTAAGGTAAATTTATTTAATCCATCATGGTTCTAGAGTACTTAGGATGTCGACGTGGAGGCGGGGGAATGAATGGGATCCCGTGGGCTGGGATGGTAGGTAGCATGTGCTTGGAGCCCTTGTGGATTACATATATATATATATATATATGTATATGTTATGCGTGAGATGTTGTGATTTGGTAGGCAGGAGCCATAGGAGGTTTCATGTTCAACTCTTTGTATTAGAGGCTAGACAGGGGACCGAAGGAAACCTACCTACCTTAATTTTGGCTTAACTTAGTCTCTTGCAACCTGGAACGGGGGAGATTGCCCCTTCGATACGTAGCCCAGGTAATGAGAGGTGGGAGTTGGAGTGGCTGTATACACTTGCTTGTCTACCTGCCTCCTTCAATACACCCACTAATAATAGAGATGATCGGTGCGGAGATAGTAGTACTGGGGAATAAATGATGTCTACACCTGCAGTCATCTATATCATCTAGATATATCAAGGCTATGATTCTTACCTTTCTCGCATTAATTGCTCGGGGAAATGGACACGGTAGACTAGACTATGTATGTATGGGACTTCCCAGGGGCAGGCCAACAGGTTTCCCCGTTAGACAGCCTGGATTTCCGCGGAGACAGCTGAGGTCTCCGAGAAGTGAAGCCCAGGCCCATAGAGGACTGCACGTGCAAGCTAAGCAATTACCATTACCAAACCAGTAAGAGCTGTCAGACCGGGATGGGTTCTTTCTCTACCTCAAACATGGAAGGCTTTCCATTATTAAGTTAAGTTGTTCCAGCGAAGACCCAACGCGGATCTGATCGGAGTTATCTTACCTGCCCGGGAATACGAAAGTCCTTGAAGGGACGGGACTTGAAGTTGCCGTGCCCAGGTGAAGCTGTCTTCTTGCTTGATTAAGTAAGATACTCCGTAGATACTGCGAACAAGGGAGAGAGGGTCAGAGAACTTTCTCCGGTGGAGATGTGACACTTCTCCTAGGGGGGTGATATGACGGTTACCTTAGTGTAGATGCATAATTAATTAGGGCACTTCCAGGAAGCCGAGCGACCCTATTGCTCCGTTGGGGGAAAAAGCGTTTCTCCACTTGAAGATCATCGTTCCGTTGTTTCAAGTTTAACCAGATGATTTAGGCTGGAGAGTAACTACCTACTACGTACTATGGATTAGAGTGCCGAGTAGTGTACATGAGAGGTTGTCTATGCTACGGGAAGCTGACGTAGATGTCGGGTCTGCCGCTCCAGCTCATCGAGGGTAATACACGTCATGGTAAGTGGAAGGGTCTACTTATCTGGCAGAAGCATGGTTACAATTGATAGCAAACCCGGTCTCCTCACGTTGTCTGAGAGAGATAAGTCGCTCGTTGGTGTGCGCTCCCCTGGCGTGTTTCATCCTAACATCCGGATACTCTACACGAGACGAACACGGAACGGGAGGGGACGAATTGATGTCAGCAGACGAACGTCTGTCAAAAGCGGCAATAGCATAATCGGAAACAGCAGCGGTAGATCCCTGCAGTCCTCAATGGGGAAAGAAGTCCGTCAAGCGGTCCAATTGCTTCCCCTGCACTGACGCCTGATGCTTATTTATTTTAGAGTGCATATGCCTAGTGGGGAAACTGACAGCTGCAAGCTTCTTCATGGAGTAAGCATCCGTAAATTGATTCTTCACGGCTCAGGGGTCGGTAGGTTCGTCCCAGGGAAGTTAAGTTTGTGGGCTCTGTTCTTACCTGTCACACACGTTATGTAGCAGTGGGCGCCACGGCGCTTGGGGCACTCGATGCGGAGAAGATGGACAGTTGGACGCAATATAGTGTTTGGCGTAGATGGTCTTGCGAATTGGCTTTGGATATCATTGATCTTCAGAAGAGAGCGGCATACGTACGGAGAACAACAGTTGGCCGAAGTTCGTAGAGGCCGTCGTTTCTTGAATGTTGTGAGTTCACGAAACGAAGAAAGAAGTGCCGTCAGTTATATCGTCACGGCTGACCACAGCAGCCGTCGTCATCCAAGCCGATGCTGGTTTCGCGAGGCTGGGAGAGCCCAGGTTGGTCCATGCAGGTCGGCCATCGAGGATCTGGGGATTCGTCGACACATGTCGGTCCGCGACAGAGGCTGGAACACCAGGCCAATTGAAGATAAGCAGATGGAAGCAAGGAGCGAGGGCTAAAAATACAGCGAGGTGGTGTGCTGGCGAGATGCAGCAGCACAGCGTCGCAGCCGGTTTTCGCTGCATAAGCTAAAGCGATGCATAACGCACAGGGTAGAAGTTCGAAGGGTGTTTATTTCCAGCCACAAATAAGTCGTATCTTTACACGAATCAGAGCGGCGCTCCAAGAAAACTCGGCGAGTCGGCGTTGTTTCACGCTGCAACCGCTGGGACAGTGGGACGTTCCTGCAGCTCAACGGCGAACCTGCCCCTCCTTTTTCCTTCGACTGGAAGGCCAGGGGTCTTGACCGACTCGAGAACTTGACTCTTGCTCTGAAATCCATCATGGCAGTATGCGGGCGCCTAAACAGCCCTACCCTATGGAAGGATGGTGTGACCTGGGTATGAAGGACAGAAGGACGGAATCTTGATGACGGACCCCATGCCGCCCATTTCAAAGTCTGCGCGATCTGAAAGTTGAGACGATCATTCCGCACGCGATCGCGACTTCGCGAGTCATGGTTGCTGCAAGGACGTGATGCTTCCGCAGGGAGGGGAGCGTCGAGCTGGGGACAAGGACAGAAGAAAATCCCCGATTCGCGGGAAGACAAAAGACGGCGGATTCTGGACCCCCGGTGGAGGCAGGACGGAGGTTTATGGTAAAGAGGGTCAGCAAAGCTCTGCGAATTGGCCGATGGTGGCGTGTTTGAGGTTAGTGATTGCGTTCTTGGCATTCTCACCACTTTTCTCCATCTTATGATCTTACCAGATGTTATCAGTCTCACGCACAGCCCATCTCCTGCTTACTCTCCAAACGGTCGAGTTTCCCCCTTCGAGTTAGAGGCCGACAGCAGCCAGCGAGCTCATCTCGATACGTCAGATCCCCAAGCCATGGATGATGGAGAGAGATGGCCAATGCAAGGGCGGCATCCTGGGAGCTCTCCCCTGGAGGCGCATGGATGAAAGGTAAGGGCCTTGCCTGGCTAAGTTTAGCTTACGTCTTCTTCTCTGACTCTTGATTAAGGCTACGTAGGAACAGTTCTCCTGACCTTCTACCTTGTCCTGATTCCTGCACGTTCTCTAGACCTTTCCATATTGGGGCCCACCAGGCATGCCAATTCCAATCGCGTGTGCCACCGCGGGACCCTCAGTACCGATTAATATATCTGGGGGGTTCTTCCTCTGGCGCTTCTCTGGGCCATTCCCTGGTCACTTTCTTCTTTACTCATATTCCCCCCTTCTTGCTGGCCCTTTTATCCTCAACACCTTCGCTAACGGTGGACGACCGCGCCTACGATCGTTTACTTTGCACAAAGCCTTAGTGCTTTGCTATATTGTTTGAACTGGCTGTCATTACGACTACAGACCACACTCGAGCCGAAATGTACGGCACTATGCCACTTGATATCAGTTACATGAACCAGCAACTGCCACAACGTTACGAGTCCGAAGAAGAGGACGTTTCCGAGGCAGAGACCGGCCACGCTTTCTCACCCATTCAGTCTTCCGAGACGTTGACAGACTCCGATATTAGTCCAGGCGAACCCAGCCGGCCACTCCCTCGTCTGCTTTCCCCCTTTCCTTCCACCAAAGGATCACGACCTGTGTCGATGGTATCTATGGACACTGTCAAGCGGAGTAGCACTGCCACTTTCGTGACGGATCCCTACACCATCTTCGACCATGACGACGATATGATTATTGAACTGCCGTCACCAGAAACTACGGCTTCATCACAATCTCCTATATTCCTGCAACCGACCGTTTATGTGCCGTCTGAACGGTTCGCCTCCTCAAGGAACTCCTTCCGATCTGGTTCATCCGTATCCCTCGACTCCGATGACGAGAGCGATGTCTGCGTGGCCGAGCAGGTCACCTACGTGGAGCCTCTTGCCAAACCTAATCTAATCCTAATCTCCCCCACAGAGCAGTCCCCCAGGGAACCGGTGTCTCCAGGCTCATCAGAGGGCTCGGTCTATTCCTGCGACGAAGCAACGAAGTCTCAACCAGCGCTGAGCCAGACAAAGCCGGATCAAGAAGCCCGGCATCCCGCCCGGCCAACACACGGAAAAGCGCAGGCCAGTCTCAGCGCGCTGGACACACTACTACAGCATGGCACAGCCCGACCCAGTGAGCCCATGAGTGCATCCACTGTCGAGGCACCCCGGTCACTGCCCTTCCGTACACACTCCATGTCCTTCTCGCGTCCCCAGACCCCTGTTACTGAACGGAATCGCCTGCGAAAGGAGATCCCACGGCCTCCCTCTGCCCAGAGCACTGCTACCTTTTCCTTGTTCCCGCACTCCACCTACTCTGCAGAAGAAGCGCGCGTCCGCTCATTGTCATGCTCGCAGCCTACCGCAATCTCCGACTTCTCGGCTTCCAGCCCAACGAGTTCCCGCACCGCCAGCCCAAGCCCATTCTTCTCCCCCGCCTACAACCGCAGTCGGTCGGGTTCTCTCTACAGCGTCTCCAGCACAGGCACCCCCGGAAAACGCCCACCCCTCTTCTACCGAGGGTCCTTCATCAAAGGTTCCGGGATTCCGGGCGGGTACTCGTCCAGCAGTCTCCGCTCGGAACTCGACAGCAGCCCGATCGAAGAGCCCTCGGATGAGGAAGAAGGAAAGCCGAAAACAAAACACAAGAAGAGCTTCAAACAGCTCAGATCATCTATCTCGAAAACGGAGACTGCCGAATCACCGACGAAAAGCTTTGTCGGGTTCATGCTGCGCGGCAAGCGGAAATCCGTGATTAAAAACGCCTAATTCTAATGTCTACTGTTATCGTGCCATGACTGCGGGGGCTATCATCCCTATCACCACGCTATGTCTCACCCGTGGTTGTAATCGCCTTTGTTCCTTGCTTTTCTCACCGACCATATTTCGGCTGTATATCTATTAGCGATCTGTCTGATATTGTTTGGGTGGCATTGTCTCCTTGATTTTCTGCTGTATTATACTTTCACCTACTACAAACGACAACCAGTATGTTAAGTGCCACCTGGCGTGGTACTGAATGAACCATGAACTGCTTGACCTTGTGATTCTTTTTGCTGTAGCCTTGCCAAGGTTGCCCCTGCATAACCCCTTTTGAAGCGCAGTACATGGCGTCGTGGTTAAGCCAATATCAAAGCCCAGCCCACCATCCAACCACCGGAGCCATGGAAGTAGGCGGCAGGATGCAAATGACAGGGGCTACCTAGTGTAGCTACCGCGAGCGCCACCCCGCCTCATCTCTAACCGAGCGAGCAGGGGATCAGACCAGTCCAGCTTATCGCATGGAACTGGAGGCTTATCGTTTATGAATGGCTAGGTATCGAGCAGGTCCCCCATATCTTCTACAAATCCAGCAGTTCATGGGACAAACACAGCACCTACCATGGATTAGGTGATTTCTCACTCTTCACCAGCATAACTCTTGAGCGCTCGTCCATACTACGAGGTGATCAGTGATCAGCATGACCGTCCTCATCCTCCAACGGCCCCCCGTCCCGTCCATTTCGGGGACTAGACTACCCCGTCGAGTCCTTCGAGTCGTTATCTGTCATTATTATTGTAAAATAGGTAAGTATCGAGCACTGCCAAGTAAGTAATACGTACTTAAGCAACCCCCGAGACCCACTGCACCCTGGCTCCCCGGCATGATCCGAATTTTCCACATTGGGGGCACCGTGCAGCTATCTGAAACGTCGAACCGCTGATCATAGAATAATTAGGTAGGTACCTTAAGTTCATTTGAGCTTGGGCCCCTTCGGGACTCTGACTGGACTGACTGGTCTCCATACATACATACATACATATATGATATATTATAATATACGAGATTGTGATTTGTTGTGGTGTGTTGCGCTTTGACCGGAGGGGCTGTGTGATAGGTAAGTAACTACCTAGTAAGACGGGAGGGGAAAGAAAAGATTTAGGTTAGGTTCAACGTCTTTTCTCGTCCTCGGCTGGGTGGGCTAGCGTCTCTTTCTTTGTTTCTTTCTGATTTGATCTGGAGAATCTGATTTCACTTAAGTTGCTCCAGAGTTGCGGTGGATGAGGTCCGATTCGTCTCGGGTCCAATGCTTGTCGCAGCCGTAGTCCAGCTCTATCCAGGTGACCTGCTGCGCTAATGCCATCGTGATGCATCTCAGTGATCCGCAGACAGATGCATGGATGGGTCCTTGTTCTGCTGAAGGACTGGAGATTGTACGGTGGCAATGCGGGCCGGTTGATTTGACTCTGGAGAGTGAGAGGCTTTGACTCGGCAGGAAGATGCAGAGCAGATTAACTGCTGGATGCGCGCTGTCTGTAGAAGTGGGCTACTGACTTGGAGGACTCGAGATTGGGAGGAGTGATGTCGGTGAGGGATTTGGATCGTACGTATGCAAGATCGGTAGATTAGGCCTTTGAGAGTGGCGCGGTTAGTACATAGACGCATGTGAGGTGCTTTTGGGGATTCGGATGGATATGCAGCGTACGGACTTGTTATTCAGACCACCTGGACTGAAAAAGCCAAAGAATAGTTTAGCCAGCAGTAGAATGACCAGACATCGGTGTCCAACCGGACTGTACTTGAACTCCATAGAGCTGGGAACTGCAGTTTAAGAACCGCCAAGCTTGGGTATGGCCTGCACGGGCAAATAATGCATGGTACCTTAAGGTATAGGCGTGCATGTTTCTCTGAGAGTTCTTTCCCTCCTGTCCGACTAATTCACTGGCTGTCTCTTTCTCTGATTTCTTCCCAAGATCTAGTGTTCTGTTTTATCTCCGCCCAACCCCGGACTGATGCATTCTTTGCTCCTACTATCCAAGCTCTCAGATTATACACCCTTCTTATATTTGTGAAATCACTATCTACTTTATCTCCACTGTATTACCCTGGAAAAAGTCGTCATTTATCTCTACAGAGATAGCCAACATAACCCTGTATCTACTCGTACTCCAGTATAGTAAGCTCTGCTTAACTGCCACCTTGTAATATCACACCTGCTCATTATTTTCCTGCTCAAATAAAGGTGGCTGAATATATGAGAGCACGCTTGACCTCCTTCAGACTCTAATTTCTTCCCCTAGGTAGTTGTTGACCTGATTCTTAAGTATTGTATGTGCGTGTCCCAGGGCAACAAACAAACTTCACCTCGCTAGGCTCAGATCCCTCTTCTTCTTCTTCTTCTTCTTCTTCTTCTTCTTCTTCTTCTTCTTCTTCTTCTTCTTCTTCTTCTTCTTCTTCTTCTTCTTCTTCTTCTTCTTCTTCTTCTTCTTCTTCTTCTTCTTCTTCTTCTTCTTCTTCTTCTTCTTCTTTCTCTTCCTCTCTCTCCCCACAACACTGGCTCTCCGATTCAGCTTCATCTTACTCACCTCAAATTTCAGCTGCAACTGCCTCTATTCAGCCACAGGTGAATATCTAAGTGATTCACTCCTCCAGCTTGTCTCCTCTGGAAGTCGGACAACATCTCACGGGAGAGGAAAGGGATACCAAATTTCGTCCTAACCCGTACGTACTGACTGCGTCTCGCGTATGTTGACTCTAACCGTGTCTCAAACACTAACCTCTATCTCAGCATGTATCTCACATCGACAAGACTGTACCCTGGCCTTTGCGTTTCGGAATCTAAACCGCTGTGGCGGATACACCAGTATCCCAGTGAAAATCCCCTGTCTCGACAAATTGAAATGTCAATAGACTTCCAGGCCCAGCCAGAGATGTACACTCTGTGGCCACGCCCTTGCCAGTCCATGACGTCTGAGTATTTCCTCTGAAAACCCCAGTCCTCCAGCGCCCGCTTGAACCCTTCGTCTGACAACACTCTCCTCAACAGTTTAACCCGCGCTACATCTCGCAGGCGAAAGATTCGTCCTTATTAAACCTTGGCAGCTGGTCGTACATTATTTGTACGGCCGGATGTCCGAGTCCCATTGCGGGACGTCGCCCGCAGCCAATGAACCACCGGGGGG
>MU628587.1:0-57683 GCA_025688805.1 Aspergillus egyptiacus | reverse complement strand
CTACTTGCATCTTGCAACCCAATCCGTACTCGAGCATGCAACACAGTGGTATCATAGTGACCCTAGCTTTCTTATACCTTGCCAGCCAAGGCGTAAGATGTTTTGCAAGTTCGAACGAGACCTCACGTCATAATCAATCCTCTAGTACCTAATCTAGGGGTCAGGGCAAGTCCGGGTACCGCCGCCCTCGATTCAAGCTTCCGTTTTCAGCAGTGCGGTTTCGTCCGCGCGTCGTTGGTGCTCTACACCACGGTCCGGCCCTTGTGTCCCATTTGCAGTCAACTCATACTACGCGTGAACCATTCGAGCAGCTGTCATCCCTCGGCCTGATGTTCTAGACGCCGACGTCGACCACTCTGCGATGGTTCCAGCCCTTGGGTTCAGGTCCAACACCCGCATTCTTGACCGTCATTCCCCACATTCTTCCCAGTTGCAATTGCACACTCGGTCTAGCCTTAATATTTCGCCATTGCGTTGCCATCTTCCAGACTCATGGGCCTCATGGATGATCCAGGTTCGATGCTACAGTGGAACCGGCACGGATGACGGCATCGCTGAGCCGCACATCATGTCGAATTTCAGCTGCGTCTGGAAATCTCCAGCGCTATATGGCATTGGGATGATATCGTGTCTTTCTACTCCGATGATGACCACTTGGGGTCCTTTGATGAGTATAGAAGTGCAGTCCCCGCTGTGTCGCGGTTATCCTATCCGAGCAACATCCACGATTCGTGAGCATTGTGACAATGGGAGTTGACCTCATTGAGCCTGGCGAGCACCGCTCCCACAGTTATCATCCTCCCATGAATATTGCGTTGGCAACTCCTCTATTCGTTCTTGGGGGAGCATTCGTCATCCTCTTCGTCGCGCGAAGTTGGATAAGACTACAGCACCGTTTACGAGTCCAGGCGATTCTCCGAGGCGACGACCAGTCAAAATTTGCATATCGAAATGGCTTTATGGCTAGCCTGAAGAAGCATGTCTTGTACGCACCTCTACTATCCACCCGCCATAGCCGTGAAATCCGTATCGGGAGACGAATCCACGTAGGGAGTGTGCCGTTGCGGATAGAAGCCTTGCTTCTCGTGGGATATATCGGGCTCAACCTCGCTTTCTTCGTCTCTTTGATCGACTGGTGGGAGGAGTATCAGGAACTGATGTATCAGCTTAAGTATGCGGCGGGCCACTTGGCTGTGATGAACACTCCGGGCCTGGTGTTGACCGCTGGCCGGAATAATCCGATGATTCCTCTCCTAGGGATTCAATTTGATACTTTCAATCTTCTACATCGTTGGATAGGTCGACTTATTGTAGTTGGCGGAATAGCCCATATGGCTTTCGTGGTGGCAGGGAAGGTAGCCGACAGTGAGTTTGCCCTAAAAGTTGTAATCTAAGAGTGCCGGTCTAACCTTGCTAGCTAATATGGAGCAGACCACGGATCTCGTATGGCACGTACCTTTCTACATCTTCGGGATGACTGTAAGTATACTGTTCACGGTCTAGTGCAACCACATACTGAGACACCCAGGGCGTTATCGCATTCGTTCTCATCCTAATCCAATCCGTTTCTCCATTCCGCCATGCTTTCTACGAGGCTTTTCTTCACTTACACATTCTCCTCGCAGTAGCGGCGTTTGTCGGGCTGTGGTACCATCTTCGCGGACTTACGCAGCAATATGTGCTACTCGCCACAATAATCCTATGGGGATTAGAGGTGAGCCTTCTCCACCCAGGTACCGTCTGGAATAAATAGACTGACCTATCCAGAGGACAGCACGCCTCGGCAGTCTTATCTGGCGCAACTGGGGTAAACAACGCACAGTCGCCAACATAGAGCTCCTTCATGGAGATGTCGTCCGCGTCAACGTTGCTCTTGCGAGGAACTGGAAGTTCGAACCCGGACAGTACATGTACCTGTACGTTCCGTCTTTAGGGCTGTGGACCTCCCATCCATTCTCAGTTGCTTGGATGTCAACCTATGAAACTAGCATCGGAGAAAAGAGGGACTCCAGGGACTCGTTCAATCCCCTACTGAATGAGAAGCCGCGGGCTACGGTGTCGTTCCTGATCAAACGACGGGATGGGTTTACTTGTAAGCTCTTGAGCAGAGCTATGCATTCCGAGGAAGGCCAATTCCGCGCTACTGCTTTTGCAGAAGGACCTTTTGGTACGTCGCCGTCGCCCCCTCTATATACTTGTGTCAAGATGTCGACTAAACTTCCACCAGGGGGACTCTATTCCCTTGCTTCGTATGGAACGGTGATCCTAATAGCAGGCGGAATCGGAATTACTCATCCAATGTCCTACATGCAGGCGTTCATAGAAGGCTTCGCTGCAGGCACTCTCGCCGTGCGCAGTGTCCTCCTCGTCTGGGTCGTCCGCAGTCCCGGTAGGCCCTTTTCTTTTTTCTTTTTTCTTTTTCCCCCCTCGAAGTTAGCAAAAATAACTAACTCCCCAGCCCACCTCTCTTGGATCCACCCCTGGATGACATCCCTATTCCGACATCCGGTACTCAACGCCAAAGAACAGCATCCACATCAGCAGTACCCTTACACTAGCCAGGGCGAGCTCTCCCTATCCATCCAAATTCACGTAACAGACAGACAATGCAGCGATGAGCATCCGTACATGACCGATGGGAAAATCCCATGGACATTAACCCCCCCGCCACGAGTCCGCGTTAGCATCGCACACGGAAAGCCCTGTTTCAGCCGTATCGTCGAACGCGAAAAGGCAAACCAGGTCGGCGCTATGGCCGTCAGCGTGTGCGGGCCGGGTGGGATGGGGGATGATGTTCGGCTGGCTGTCCGTCGTGCACAAGGAGGTGGGAAGGCGGTTGATCTGTATGAGGAGACGTTTTCTTGGTAGATTCCGATTGAGATTTCAAATTCCATGAGCTTGTGTCTCTCTATACTCTTCACACACACACTCTCTCTCTCTCCCTTTTTGTGTAAACCTTGGGTAGCCTGGGGATAACTTTCTATATCCTAATTCGGCAAGTACACCATTGACCTGACTGGACCGGTCGTGGACGTGGCCTTGGCTAGCTACCTGGTACCTAGTAGAGCTTGCCTCCTCCTCTCATTCGCATCACTCCCCTTTTCTTGCTATGCCAGATTAAGCAGCAAAAGAAAGGATCCCAGTTGGAGAGGCGAAAGAGGCGGGGTCGAATCTGCCTAAATTGCCGGATTCCGCCAAAACACCCACATCAAGCCAATAGCCGGGCAGGACAGGGCAATCAATGATCAATTGGATTGCCGGTGTGAGCGCGGGATTTCGTCTATTCATCAATTGATGGCAATGGATACTATAATTCAAACTAGGCTGGAATCCCATTTAACCCTATCGCGCAATCTAGTACTACGTACTAGTACTACCTACGTTAGCCCTGATCCCCACCCCGGAAAAGCATCCGACAACTTTATTTCAGGAACCCCATATCTGATCCACACTTCGTATAGATAGTTAGATACTAGATATCTCGGACCCGCCTCCAACCAACTCAGAAATGCCCCCCGCCCCGGCCAGGCCATATCATATCGCCTCCGCGTTCGCCGCCCAAACAGCCCACCGTACCAAATCCGCAATCGCACGACTAACAGCCTCAAATCGCGGGATCTCATGGCCCCCGCCATGGTTATACACCTTCCTTTTCCCCTTAACACAAATCTCCGACAACTGAATCCCAGCGATATATCGCGGATCACGCTCCCCATAAATATGCACCGTCGGCACACCAATCTGCACGGGCCCAGCCATCTCGCGCCGGATTTCGTCTTCCTTGTCAATCGTGAAGCTGGAGGGGATGGCGGTGCCGTAAACATTAGCGAGACCGGTGTCGGGGGCTGTGCATGCGAAGGAGAAGTCCAAACCCCGGGGTGTCCAGCGGGCGGAGCCACGGGAGAGGATGGCGGTTGAGTTCGCCATGGACGCCAGGGCAGAGCGGGAGGCCAGATCGCGGGCTTTTGTGCGCGGGGGAATATGGTAGCCGATGGATTCGAGGAGGGGAAGTGGTGGGCCGCCGCAGATGAAGATTGCGGATTTGAAGGGGGGTTTGTCTCCTCCTCCTCCTCCTCTTCTTCTTCCTCCGTCAGTACCTCCATCTATACCGGATTCGGTTTTGGGTTTCGCTTGGCTGGTGAGTTCGTAGAACAGGAGCATGCTAGCTGCTAGAGCGCAGCCTTGCGAGAATGACAGGACGAGGTCGTACGGTCCGCGCTCGGCGATGACTGAGGCAAGCCATGTGTGTGTCTTCTGCAGGGAGGCCAGGGTGGTGTTCGGCGGCGATTCTTCGTAGTAGGAGTAGTATGGCGGCGGGTAGAAGAGGTCGATCCCTGGTGCCGGGGTACAGGGGTAAGGGCCGTCCAAGAAGTCAAAGTCTAGGTTCAGATCAGCGAGGCGGGAGCGGATGGATGCTGTAGTTATATTGTAGATTGTTAGTTGATGTCTGGATGTGCTTATTGGTTGGGTGAGGGGGAGCTGAATCTGACAGGTTTGCGATTTGAAGATGGCACCACTTGTGCCGCGGCCGTGAAGGCAGAGGACTTTCATGATGTTGGTGGTAGTTTCCCAGTTGTGCACGGTGGGCTAAACATATTGATCTTGATGGAGATCGTGGGCTTGTCTAAGAAGATGAGGGATTGATGATGATTGCTCCTTGCAGCCGGCAGCCAAAAAGCAAAGCGTGGAATAATGAGCGGTGACTGGGGAGCTAGGTTGATCGGAGGATTAACTGGGTTTGGTTTGTCCTTTCTGTACCTTGCTCGGACTCCGGATGATCCACACCTGATTTCCTACAGGTTGTACAGACCAGAATAGCAATCAATTGCATTTTATCTTGTAGTGTCTAATGAGTGAAACTGGTCGGTTGGCACGTCAAGCACAAATAATAATAAAAAAAAGCAAATCAAGGCTGTGTTGAACAGCTTGAGAGTAACCACGCTATTCGCTCTGCATGGTTGAACATGCTATTTCACGATCACCTGAACAGAGCAGAGATCACTTCTTCAACTCTGTCACGACGCTTGCATTCACACTAGCGTCCACGCTAGCGTTCGCGCTCAGCGAAATGGGTGTCAGAGTCCTCCAGCCAGCCCGCATTTCAGCATCCTCCAGCGTTAACGTCGCACTCTTTCCTGTCCCAATACCGAATCGCCGTTTCGCTGCCTTCCAGCTTTCCACCAGCGCCAGATAGACCACCATGCAGCCAAACACAATTCCCCAGTGCCAGCTGATACCGTGGTGTTCGAACACAACACGGTTCACTTCCGGAAGGTAGATCACAGGGAATGCGATCACAAAGCCCGCAATCACAGCCCAGAAGAGGAATTTGTTCCGCCAGATTGAGTGGAAGACTGACAGCTTTCCGGGATTTCTGTCTGGGTCCAGGTTGAAGAGTGACCGTGAGAAATGCTTCGCTTCCCATGCAGTAACAAGTAGCAGGAAAGTAAGGGTTGCATAGGTCGTAGACCGCGCTTCATAGACGGTCCCGCAAGTGCTGTTCCATCGCTTGTTGCAGTCGTGTCCCATGCTGGCGGTGCCTGAGCCGGCTCCGTAGACGACGCTTACAAATGCCACTAGACAGAGCGAGCCCATGAAACAGCCGTATACCATCTTGTCGATGATGAGCTCCGGTGTGAAGACGCCCACCTTCAGGTCATGGGGCGGGCGATACATGATATCCGGTTGGGCCTCCTCCAGACCTAGTCCTAGAGCAAGAAACGAGCATGTAACCAGGTTAGCCCATAGGAGTTCCAGGGGTGATAATGGGAAAATCGAGTTCCCTTCGCTATCCTTGAATGCCAGGGCAATTAAGAGAAGAACTACTTGGGCAATGTTGGACACCAACAAATGCAATAGGAACTATGCATGTTAGCACGATCCTGCAGTACTTGTCTTGAAGAGGAGTGTCACCTTCTGAATATTGTCAAACAGTCGGCGTCCTTCTTCTACGGCTTTCACAATCGATGCAAAATTGTCATCGGCCAGCACCATGTCGGCTGCTTCTTTGGCGACATCGCTTCCGTTTTTTCCCATGGCGATTCCTACATCGGCACGCTTCAACGCCGGCGAGTCGTTGACACCATCACCAGTCATAACACAGAACGCGCCCCGTCGATGCATTGTTTCAACCATGCGGACTTTCGTGGTAGGGCTACACCGTGCAATGACCAGGGGCAACTGTTCAATTGCGTCGACGTCGGCATCCGATAAGCGGTCAAAATCCTTTGCTTCCATGACCAGTTGACTAGACCTTGCATTGACCACCGGGTCAAGGATGCCCACCTCCGACGCAATTGCCGTTGCAGTTCGGATATGGTCACCGGTCAACATATGGACCGTGATTCCAGCCAACTGACACTTTCGGACGGCCGCTGCTGTCTCAAGTCGGGGAGGATCATATAGTCCCACCAGACCGCCAAACCTCAGCTCAGACTCGGCCGCACTACGTGGAGATACTTGCGACTCGTCCTCCATGGGAGTCTTTTTGTAAGCGATGCAAAGGACGCGAAGACCTTCTCCGGCCATTCTGTCGGCCGTCTCTCGAATGAGATCCCTCTCATCGTCACTGATGCCAAGAGAAGAAATGAGCGCCTCCGGTGCTCCCTTAGAGTAGACTTCGTTAACATGTGCTTCCCGGTTGGTATACACGACAGTCATCCGCTTGATTGAAGAGTCGAAGGCGTATTCAGTGTGCAGGTCAAGGCCCCGTTGCTGTATAATGTCGGGCTTCTCGTAGCCAAACCGCATTGAGAAAACTCGGAGGGCGATTTCAGTGGGCTCTCCGACAGCGGTCCATTCTCCCTCAGACACCCGTGTAGGCTCTTTTTCCGAAGAAGATTGCACATTATTTTGCACAACGGACAAGTTGCATAATGATAGAGCGGTGACGAATGTGTTCAGAGCATCATTCCGGATATCTTTAGGATCAATGTCTTTATCATCGAGACGAACAAGCCCATTAATGGGGTCAAACGGGTTCGTGGTCTGATGGACGCTCAAGGTTCCGGTATCTGGGACCCAAGCAGCCCGTGCGACCATCTTTCCCTGCGTTAGGGTCCCGGTTTTGTCAGAACAGATATTGGTGACTCCACCAACAGCCTCAAGACATTGTAGTTTTCGAACGATAACGTTACCTCTTGCCATCGCCTTGGTACCGACGGCAACGGTGATGGTAAGCACCGCAATTAACGACTCCGGCACCACGGCAATCGCTACACATATTCCATAAATGAGAACTTCACCCTGGATGTCCCATTTGCTTGCCGAGAAGACAATGATCGCGAGGAGTACCGCGAGTGCGAAAAGAAGCAAGGCAAACTTGCTCAGTTTGACCTGCAAAGGAGTTCCAACGAGGCCAAGAATGCTCTTTACACTAGCACTTAGACGACGGAACATGCGGACAAATACGTTCGAATCATCGTGTTCTGCTTTATCCTGGAGTAATTGTGCGATTTTTCCGACCTCCGTCATCATCCCTGTGGCAGTGACAACACCGGTTGCGCGACCTTGAGTTGTACTACAACCAGAGTACGCCATGTTGGTCCTGTCTCCAATAGGTATATCGCGCGAAGTTAGGGTGATATGCGGGGACTTTGCTACGGGCAGAGATTCTCCGGTTAACAGTGCCTCGTCTATCGAGGCATTCATGCCGTCGAACAACCTCAAATCCGCAGGAACGATGTCGCCAACAGCGAGTTGTACGATGTCGCCAACAACCAGGGACTCGGCCTTTACAGAGGTGAGTCGGCCCTGGCGGACTACCTTACATATTGGGGCAGACAATCGCTGTAAGGAGAGGATAGTTTTCTCTGCACGGTAGTCTTGCACGAATCTATTCGGGTTAGAATGGCGGGACTCGACAGGTTCTAGGCTCTTACCCAACGACGATGTTGAGGATGATGACCGCTGCGATCACTGCTCCTTCGACGTAATCGTGGACCCCAAAGGATACTCCCATGACGATGATCAAGACCTAGATCAAGGGTTAATATGCTGCCTTCACAACAAGGCGGCTAGAATATATTGTAGGCTGAGATCATACTAAAGTTAAACTGTTGGAAACTTGCCTCAGGAAGATCTTCCATACGGATAATCCTTCCATCTCCCTGATAGTGTTGGGGCCGTCACGGGCAAGACGAGAAGCGACCTCTGCGCTCGAGAGACCATGTCTGATACAGTTAGCGAGACCCTACAGAACAGAGAAAAAGAGCATACTGAAGGTCGACATCGAGGACTGCGGAGAGGCTCGTAGGATCGATAGTGTGGGCATGATGAGCGGGACTGTGTATGTCGTGTTCAGAGTGGCGCGTTTTCGGAGCATGAGTACTGTCTTGCGGTGGCACCTGTTGCGAGCACCCAGTCTTTTTGATATCGTGCGTGCTTTTCACATCTCCAGGAGGATTATGGTCTTGTGAATTGTCCCGTGAGTAAGCACATATAGGAGGCTCCGTCGATTCCTCGACATCGAGTGGAGATGTGTCTATGCCCATTCAATTAAACTCGAGGTGAAACGGAAGAGCTTGTGTGGCAGCAAGTGGCTTTTGATATCGCTCTTGAGTGGTGAGGAAGGTCCGAATACCTCTCGGGCTGAGCAATCAAAGAAATGTATGATTAGCAGCGCATCCCTCAGAGCGGGAATACCGTTGACTTACTTTATATACCTAATCTGACAACGGGTTATGTCTCGGCTTGGGGCGGGGAATGGCCCAGTTCCAAGAGTCACGGAATGAGGGGTTGGCCTACATACGAGCGCCATTCATGATAGGCACGTACCTCAGAAAGTCGCAGAATCTGGATCACGATTATTATCTTGGCTGATTGCATCACCATCAATAATTCATCATATCTCTGTTGCACTTCAACCGATAGCTCAGCCACTAGTGGCTTGGATGGTCGGCAGCACAGTAGCAGATTGGATAGTGGATGAGTCTGCGGATCTGCCGAGCGGAGACACGCCTCAAAAGAGAAGCCCGTGGTTTGTCGGTAACCAACACCGCCATCGTGTCACTACTCCATTCCGAATCCTGAGAGTTGAATTGAGGGAGGCAACCAGTGAGATGGGGCGAGATGGAGACGGCGTTGAGGAATGAGGTTAAGGTAGACAGGGGAACCGCCCCTGGTTGCGCTGGCACGTGAGCTTATCTCAGTGACCCTTTTACATTTCTTTTTCCCAAGGTTAGGTGTGCTTCTCAACATGCTGACCAGACCGTCTTTCACAGTGAGTCGGCAACTATGATAGATCTAATACTCCAGTCGCTTCAGTTGGTCTTTACAATATCCTCCGGGGTAGAATTGTGTTGCCTTCGCACAGCCCCATATGCGGCATGCTCCTTTCCTCGGCCTGTCTGGGCGTTCTTGGGCTGGACCTTTGGAGACAACAGCACAATGCTGATCTTCACTGCTGAATCAGGTCAATCGCAACCCTGTCTGGCTTCACACTGGCTATCACTGCGGTTGATGTGATTCCAGGACCAGGCTAGGTTCCGGACAATTGCCAATCAAGACCATTTACGCTTCACTGTCTCCTCATGTCGCCTTGTCTTGATCTCGGCATTATTATTCTAGAGCTCGTCTGAAATCGCCGGCGCAATATATCTACGCAGCAAATAGCATGCTCCTAGTGGCGAGGATCTTTGCTAGGCATGGAGCCCATGAATCATGGAAGGCTCAAATAAACCGACATTGTGGGCCACAGGGATCCTTTCGTTGTCCGCAAGCATGCTGCTTCAAACCAGGCTGCAAAATCCGCTTCATCTTGGTTGTCCACCGTATATTATTACGCAGCGCTGCCTGATTTGAACCTCAAGAGCGGTCGCTTGCTCGTAGAGCTTACATATACCCACGGATTAGGATGCCAGGAACCCGGCACCAACCACTCTGTTGCAAAATCAAACACAGGAGCAAGTCCGGAATCCTGTTTGACTGGCAATGCCATTTGCCTTCCCCATGGCCTCTATGTACTTTTGGCGACTTTGCGGCTTGTTCGCCAACCTTGTGGTGTCCTAATTCTGAACCAGCTTTAGCTGCGTTGCAGTGATCGGATCCTGGTGAGACTAAGTCTTGAAATCTTCCACCACTACCTACATAGGCACACTGTTGCGATTATATAAATACTTAAAGATGTGCTCGGGGCTGGCGGATAAGATAGACGCCCAAGTAAGACCACGATTACCTTATTCCAAGGTTCAAACCTCGGGCTGATTCCAAGCTGAGGTACCAGTAAGTAGCCAATCAGTACTCGGCCTGCACTCTCCGCCTCAGGCAGTCAAAAGCAAAATTTCGCTCAGCGGCTTAACTACTAAGATTGAGTCGACGCGGTGCTACGTACAAGTGCTTCAACTTTTTTCAGAACCTTTCTCCATCGCCCGAGCCTTCTAGAAACCAAGCCGAATAAGACATATAATATCCGGTTCAACCGAATTGTTCTACCATGGGAGGACCAGTCGCGTCTCTCCATCCGCTAAGTCGAGCTGACGGTTCAGCTTCATACAAGTGCGCCTCGACTGGTTCAAATATCCTCGGGTCGGTAAATGCGCCTATTGAGCTTCCCGGTCGCCGAGACGCGTTGAAGCCCGAAGAGGCAACTGTTGAAGTCTTCGTGAAACCAGGAACAGCCCCCGGCGGTGTTGGCGAGCGATACGTTGAAGGCATTCTCCGAAACACCCTGGGGCGATTGATCCTTGGGCGAGAGAAGGGATATCCAAGACGGGGGGTGATTATCACATTATCTGTGGTTGGTGGTGATAGTGTCGTGAGGGGAGGATCTGTAAGTAGTGAAACAATTTGCAATAGAAGATGGCTGCTAACCTATCCTTGTGATAGTATCTTCCTTTGCTTCCTGCGCTTCTCCATACCGCTGTCCTGGCACTAATCTCAGCAGCGGTTCCGCTGTCCATGACACTTTCTGCTACGGTCCTGGCCGTCGACTCGACCGGCCAGATCATTCACGAGCCATCTGCCAAGGTAGCAAATGCTGCGACCTCGTTACATGTCCTAGCATTTACATCCAAAGGTCATCTTCTGCTGAACCAGAGTGAAGGCATGTTTAATTTTGAAACATGGGAAGAAGTGTACGAGCGTGCCCTGGCCATATGCCATGGAACTTCAGCTCTTACCTCGGACGGCGACATCCCCATGACCGAGGGTCTAGGTGGCCAACCGCTGGAGGGATTAATACGCGAAACAGTCGAAGATCATATTCACTCCGACTACGCCTGGAAAATTGACGCTGCTTGATTGGCATTAATCTGTTATTGGTTTCACAATAGCTTCCCCGAAAATACGATCGCTATGACATATATCCGGTGGCAGATCATTCATCCTGGGGCGCATGTAGACCCTAGTTCGCCAATTGTTGCTTTGGCACAACTGTGAGAAGCGGTCGTGGTTCGAGATCTTCTCGACCTTCTGATTGGGATACACTCAGCCTATCGGCAGGCATACTTTCACTTCCTGAAGCGGATTGGCACCCTAAGCCCAGTTTCAGACGCACAAAGAGATCGATGGTGGACATGGAAATGCGGCAAACACGTTAGACCACTACTGAAACGCTCCTTGTCGCTGACGTGAGATGCATTATCATTTAAGCCTGCTCAACTTGGCCCCCAGGATAACCCGAGACTTCTGCATGGTCACCCCGCCCCGGTGGTGCGGAGTAGAAGAAACAGGACTCGATGGGTTGTCCCGAATCCACGTGTAAGTTGGGTTTTTGCTACTTGTTGGTCAAGCCACCTCGTGGAAAAGTATACAATACTACAATAATAAACGACTATTGCTAGTCACATCGTCGTACTTTTGTCCGAGCCAAAGCGGCGCCTTGACCCCCTGGATTATAGATAGATCGATTCTAAATAGTTTTCTTAGTAAAGCCGGGGCGGAGTCCTCCAAACAATTTCTGCGGTATTTCTCGGGCATTTTTTCCAAACAATGTGGGGGATTCGCAACATTATTATTAAAACTTGGAACATTGACCAACCACCCGCACCGCAGATATCAGGATGTTGTCCCGGGTTCCTTCGACAAGCTTCCATCATCCCCGATCCTGGACCTCCAGACTATCATCATCTATTACTACTGAGCGCTGGTCAGCTTATTCTGCTGGGTTACTTTGCTCCGCGCAAACTCCGATACGTCCGGACTCGCTTGTTGTCCGTCCTCCAGGTCTTTTTGCGGACAGGTCAATCTTCTCCGTCAGCCCCATTGTGGTACACCCGGCCGCAATACAAGTCAAACCTCGCTTTTATTTTTAAACACCCTTGGTCCACCCCTTCATGGCATCGCCTGTCCCACGGCATGGTTTTATAGATTCCCAAGGCGCTCCGGAACCCAAGTCGGCGTGTTCATCGTCATCACAGCCGGACTCCGCAGCCCCACCAATATTAGCAGACCCATCCCCTTCGACGACTTCCTCCAAGAACGTCGGAGCTGCGCTCCTGCGCGACTATGCCTACCATATAGACCCCTCGCAGACCCCGGACGAAGTCGACCAACGCTACACCTCCCACGCCCTGTCCGCCAAACCCGCTGCAGGCGCAGCGTCGTCGAACCCTCCGCAAGCACGAGAAGATCGACCCGCCTCGTCAACACCCACCAGTGCCTTCCTTCCTTTTCGCACAGGACCCCCGTTGGGTCGCCATCACCGCAGCGTCCAGTCTTGCGATCTGATACCCCGGCAGACAATCATGAAAGCGCTCGCCTCTCGTTCTTCTTTTCCCGGCAACCAGAGTTCCAACATGCCGCTGGCGGCGGCCTTTGGCCCTCAGAGTCCGCCCTCGTCCACTAGCCCTACGGACGAGACGGAACGCCGTCCACATACTTCTGCGTCGCAGAAACTCTCGGCGGCTCTTTCAAACTTACAGCTTAGCTCGTATGATCGGGCTCCCTCTACCACCCGCCTGGTGATGCAATCGCCATGTTTCTTTCACAAACGATTTGATGATGCCGTGAATCTGCAAAAGGTGCTTGAAGAGATCACCGACGACGAGTGGCTCTCACATTCCCGCCTCCTACAAACAGCGACAGGAGTTCGTGAAGTCTCGAAACAGCTTCAGCGCCGGCCAATTAAGCGCGCAGTAAAGAATGTGATGATTGTTACGAAGGCGCGGGATAACAGCTTGGTCCACTTGACCCGGGAACTCGCAGAATGGCTCCTATCCACTCCTCGCTATGGAAATGACCTCGGCGTGAATGTGTATGTGGACGCCAAACTACGGCACTCCAAGCGATTCGACGCACAAGGACTGGTCCAAAAGAATTCGGCATATGAACACATGCTCCGTTACTGGACGCCGGACTTATGCTGGACGTCCCCAGAGAAATTCGATCTGGTGCTTACCTTGGGCGGAGACGGCACTGTCCTCTTCACATCCTGGCTCTTTCAGCGTATCGTTCCTCCCGTCCTCTGCTTCTCTCTGGGGAGCCTGGGCTTCCTTACGAACTTTGAGTTTGAGAACTACAAATCTCATCTGAATGCTGTCATGGGGGATGTGGGTATGCGAGTGAATCTCCGAATGCGATTCACCTGCACAGTTTTCCGGAAAGACCAGAGTAAAGGTGCGGAAGCCGGTTCTGTGGAGGAAGGCGAACAATTCGAAGTGCTCAACGAGCTGGTCATCGACCGGGGGCCGTCACCATACGTGTCAAATCTGGAGTTATACGCAGACAACGATCTGCTGACGGTCGTCCAAGCGGACGGCTGCATCTTCTCCACCCCCACCGGTATGTTCATATGCCTTCAAATCTCCTCAAATCTATCGTGCATCAGCTAAAGTACTTTCTCAGGTTCCACCGCATACTCCCTATCCGCCGGCGGCTCTCTCATCCACCCATCCATTCCTGGGATCCTCCTGACCCCCATCTGCCCACACACCCTCTCCTTCCGCCCCATGGTTCTCTCCGACTCTCTCCTCCTCCGCATCGCCGTCCCCTCCGGCTCCCGCTCGACAGCCTACTGCTCCTTCGACGGCAAAGGCCGCGTCGAGCTCCGTCAGGGCGACTACGTCACCGTCGAAGCAAGCCAGTACCCCTTCCCCACCGTTGTGTCCAACAATGGCGAATGGTTCCAGAGCATCCAGCGTGCCCTCCGCTGGAACACCCGCGGCGCGGTCCAAAAAAGCTGGCACAGCAACGGCAACGGAGCGCTCGAGCCCAGCGACGACAACGAGAACGAAGAGAACGAGGAGTGGGATATCGATACCGATGCCGGCTACAACGGCACCGATTCCGGGTTGGGGCCCAGCGAAGACGGCGATACGGGGAGCATCAGTCCCATGAAGAGGCAGATGAGTCTGCTTAGCATGTGAATGTCCCACCCACGCCAGTCTCATATCATACCAAGTCTCCCCTACCTTGCGTATTTTTTCTTTCTTACAATCTTATACCGGACGTGCGGGATGGACTACTGCTACTACACATATCAGATACATGCATGCATATATATATCAATCCGGGCTGGGCGTTTTTGCTTTTTGGGTATCGTTTCCTCTTCAATATCATGCCATGCCATTGTCGGGTCTTGTGTGAATTTGCTAGCGACGACATAGATTTCAATATACAGGGCCATTGATTGGCTTTCCTTGCATTTTCCAGTTTGTTTCCCTCTGGATAAAACAAACTACTATTGCCCAAGCTAGGCTTTAAACGTGTATACTGGTCTTATACCTATAGAGTACATTACCTCCTGGGTCTCTCTGTGAAGCACGGTACAGCCACTGAACCCAGCCGGCTGAAGATGGTCGACCTATCCTACGACTTACAGCGAGAGTCCATGATGGTAAGAAAGTTATCTCACAGGGATGTATGTATATTGGGGTGTGAGCGACCAGCGACCACATGAGGAATTTCGAGTTCACACTCGGAATATAAAGGCCACAAAGAATATTGTAACATATTAGATATTCGATCATTGATTATGGATCTATACTCGCACCGAAGACTGGCTAACAAGTGTGTGCCCTCCAACTGTACAATCGAGCAGGCTTACACAAAAAGCATGGAAAGTCAGAAGCAAATTGACAAGTCCCAACCTCGCGCTAGAAAACCTTGGGCACTGAAAAGAAATGAATATGACTGGTTGAACATGGAGTCATCGCATCAATTAGATGAGAATGACACCGGCTCCCACCAAGCTGGAAACGATCGTGAAGAGTCCGACAAAAGCAGGAGCAATCGTCAGGCCAGTTGCAGCATCTTCGTGAGTGTCATCATCATCGGAGCCGCTACCAGATCCAGATCCAGAGCCGGAGCCAGAGCCGCTCGAGCTGTCGCCCGATCCGCTACCGGCCCAGTGGCTTCCAGGGCCATCAAAACCAGGGCCCTCGCCGGCACCCTCGTCGAAGTACTTCTGAGCGGCCTTGGGCATAGCGGGGAGAGGTTCCTCGGGGTCGACATCCCAGTTGGGAGCGTTCCTGGCTGGGCAAGGGTTGGCACCACCAGTCTTGTTGTAACCACCGTCACCAGAGGGGTTGTCGGTCTTAGAGAAGGCCTTCTTCAGGACTTGGAAGTCTTTAAGCTCCGTGAGTTTTCCGTCCTTGAGCTCAACCAGACCATAGTCGTTGGGCTCTTGGGTGTACTCGTAAACCAGACCACCAGAATAAACTGAAGTCATCTTAGGGGAGTACAGGGCCTCGACCTCACCCCAGTCACGATCGTTGGTGTTGCATCCGTACTCAGAGAGGAAGAGCGGGAGACCGTAGCCGGTGAAGTTCTTGACCTTCTGATCCCAGCCAGAGGTCGTAAAGGAAGAAGGGCTGCACCAAGAGTAGTCATTGAAGCCGAAGAAATCGCTTCGTTCCTCATCAGTACCGCAGTTCATGTACTCGGCCATCTCGAGGCGGTTGGTGTCAACGTCGGCCTGGAAACCAGTCGTCAGTATCAAAGTCGGTAGGTCAGTATTCGAGCAGGATATCACTCACAGCAGAGTATCCAACAGGGACCTGGCGATAATTGCGCGCCTTGAGGTAGTTGCGGATATCACGGGTAACGGCTTTGACATAAGGAGCTGTGACAGAGGATGGGCCATCGTTGATGACTTCATTGCCGGAGAAGAAAGCCAAGGTGTTCTTGTACTTGGCGAACTTGTCAATAGTGGCGAAGACGTACTGAAGATAGACTTCATTGTAGGAGGGAGCCGGTGTTGCACGGTTGATGGAGTATTCGGGAGTGTTGACATCAAGCACCAGGTAGATGCCAGCATCAGCCAGGGCGCTCATGCACTCATCATGCTCCCTCGAGTTATCGACCGAGTAGACACGGATGGTGTTCAAGCCAAGTTCCTTGAACTTCTTGATATCACGCTTGCAGCCGTCAACGTCGGCGATTGGATCAGCCAGGTTCGAGGCACCACCGGGCTGGTAGTCGACACCGCGTATGTAGAAACGTTCGTCCCCTTTGAAGAATGCATTACCCTTGACAGTAATGGGAGTGACATCCGCGAGGACGGAAGAAGCGCTCAAGGCGAGGGCTGCAGCAACGGCGGAGCCCCTCATTGTGAATGTTTATGTGGATAGGAGTCGAGTCGACCGCTCGATAAGAGCAGGATAGCTGGGGATTAAATCAGGGTGGAGTCGTGATAATGGCGAAAAATGCGGAGAAGCGAGTGTGAGAATTGAAAGGACGAAGTCCGAACGAGTGGCGAGATACTGATCTCAAGTATGAAGAAAACAAGAAAGAAGGAGAGTGCAAACGATGGAAGTTGGAAGGGA
This sequence comes from Aspergillus egyptiacus, assembly GCA_025688805.1. Taxonomy (NCBI): domain Eukaryota; kingdom Fungi; phylum Ascomycota; class Eurotiomycetes; order Eurotiales; family Aspergillaceae; genus Aspergillus; species Aspergillus egyptiacus. Next base: position 40,980 of record MU628587.1, on the reverse strand, counting down.
TGAGGGAGGGAAGAAGAGAGAGGGAGAAAGGAGGAGAGGAATGCGCAGTGGACTTTTAAAGCAGCCAAGTTGGGCCTCCTTGTTTTTACCAAGTCTCCAAGCACTCTCCACCCCTCGTCCAGCCAACTCCAGCGAGATTCGCATTCAGATTATCCAGGATATCGTCCAATCCAATCCAATATCCAAGGCTGGCTATTTTTATCCATCATACCTCATTAATATCGACAGGATTCTTGTCTTTGACTGAACGCTCTGCAAAAGCATTATTACGCGTCTCTGCCCGTGGGAAAGCACTGCATACACTGGCAACATAGACAAAGCCAAATCATCTTCAAATGGTAAAATACATTTGTACAGACCTTTACAACCCTTACTGTGAGCGGCTGGGACCAGCCCAATCTCCCCTTCGGCTGAAGCCAGAAGCATTCGTCATCCTGTAACAGTTTCAAGATGGTCTGTGGTAGATCACCGACTGTGGTGGGTAGGGATGGACAGATCGCCAGGGGAGACATTGAATCAAGCGCTCGATGACTGGCCCAGTCTTTCCCTCTCTCCAATGTCGATTGTCATAAGTTCAGAGGCAGTGTTTCGAGGGGGCTCCGTGGGCAAATCGGAGTCTGCGAAAATTGCGGATGGGAGCGAAGAATGAAGATGAATTCCATTTCTGATGGCGGGTGGGGGCCCATTGCGGGTCTAGCAACGGGCTGACCTCAAGTTTGAACTTTGAATCCTCCAGGGCACAGTCCCTGAAACCCTGGACGAGGGGTCCCGTGGGTGTTGGACTCTCAGGTTCTCTTCTGCCTCTCTTTATTCGCATGAACTCTTTCTGACTTTGGGAAGGCTTTTGATCGTCCTGATGTACATTGCTAAGTAGAAACCTTAGTACCTAGGGACCTAGGGATTGGAAATGACAACGGAGAGTCATGATGGAGAAAGCCAGAGTTCTGGCTGGAGTAACGCCGAGACTTTCCAAGCTCTTGGGATTCTTCACGTGTTCCACAATAATAATAATAATAATATTATTATCATAATACTCATGCTTCAGTAGTCGGTACTGCGGTAAATTACTATTATTATTATTATTATTGGACCCATGATCCATCCCTCCAGTGGCAAAATGATTAATCTGGGACTTTAACCCTCCAACCTAGGGCAAGCTGATCACACATCCATCCCCATCCATATTAACCCATCCTAGTTGGTTGGCCTGCCTCTCTTGAACTTGAGCATGAACTGAGTGCCTCCTCAAAACAAGGAACTGAAGCCAAAGCCTGAATCCATACTTTCATAGTTACTATGCTGCAGCTGAACAAGTCAGCGTATCCATCATGTTCGCATAGTATGTATGGATCCTGATGGATACGCCCAGCCCTTCCCCAAGACGGTCCAGGCCCCGACGCACTCCAGAATCGACCTGCCTATAAATATGATATCCGAGGCCATGACTCGACCGACCATTTTTCAAGTTGGCTAACTGCTTCGAAAAATAATGACGTAAGGGGCCCGATAACAATAGGTAATAATGGCATTTCGCTTGGAGTTGGGACCTAAGAAGGGAGTGATGCTGAAAGAGTGTGCCGACCCTATTATTATGTTACTTGCACAGACAAGCCCTACCGAGACTGTTTGGCTTTCACAGCTGCTGCGGTGCTGCAACAGTACACGGCCTTTGCTGATAGTGAGGACCGAGATCTTTAACGTTCGATGAAGATATCTAGCTAGGTACCTACCTAGATGCTTCTGACAAGTGAAGTGGCCCCTGAATGTACAGGCGTCCGCGCCCAGATTCACTTCAGTTACAACTCGGACAGACAGGGCATTTCGATGGACTTTACAGCTGCTACTCAAATCGAAGACAAAAAAAGAGAGACCGTGTGTTGAGTGTAGGGCAAGGCCCTTGGTTCTCGACACTATCTACATACTGCCTACATATACATACCTACAATAGTCAAAGGGCGCCCACAGTCAACTTGATGAACGACTAGTACCTAGGAGTAGTAACTTGGAAGGTACTATGCCCGGGGCGAACTGAAAGTACTTACTCTCTAGCGACAGCTGAAGACGCCCCTTCCGATTTCCATCATGGTCAGTTGCGCCTTCCCTGCATGCTTTGTCGCAATATGGTCTGGACTACCGGACGGCGAGTTCGATGACTCTGTTTCAACAACAATATCGCTTCTCGCCATCCAGCGTTTATGCGACGAGACGGCTCTATCCATCTTTCGCCAGAGCTATAGCTATACTCTTCAGAGTGCGAATAATCCTACCCAAGATCCGTCGAAAGACCCTGACTGAAAATGCTAGATGCGGTACCTTCAGTGCGCTATCGGCTTCCTCCTGCTCGTCGGCGACGCGAGAGCTCGGTACACCAAACTCTTTACCAGTCGACCGGCGTTTGCGAACCATCCATTCCCGACGATCCCAATGGAGTGCTCTGAGCTAGGCCTCTCCGGGACCTACATGGACAAAGACCACACCTCAGAAGGTCCCGGGTTATTCCCCGCTTTGTCATGGCCTTCCCCATCGGACGATACTGTAGAGTATCTTCTTATCGTTGAAGATCCGGATGTGCCCTCACCCGAGTCTATTATCCACGGGATATACTATAGGATTTCGCGCGACAAGACTGGAGTGCAACATCCCGATTTCCGCTTGAATAAGAAGAGTTGGGAACCATACATGCTACGAGGTGGCTTCAAGTACGGCACAAACAGGCATGGCTCGGTTTATATTCCACCCAGCGCTTCCTTTGGCCATGGGACACATCGCTACTTTTTCGAGCTGGTTGCTTTGAATGACTCGATTGAGACAGACAACATGAGCGACCTGGCAACTCTCGAGGAAGTCAGTAAAGAGATACACGGAAAGGTGGCTGCTTGGGGAGAATGGGTTGGAGTGTATGAGAACCGTTGAGGCCTATCGAATGGGCCTTTCAGTGGTCCTCATCATAAGTACCCTGGCATTGTTTGGTGTCTCCTGTGCTCTTTATCCAGATGCTATCTTTATTCCAACAGCCTCCATTTCCAGAACCGACCCGTCCTCTTAGTTACGAGGATTGAACCATTGGTCTTTTGTGACACTCAGTTCTGGGTATTACCAAGGTACCTAGTATTGTCTCAGTATTTCCATTTTGGCTTCTAGTATAGCAGTCTCGCACTCTGGGCCGTGAAAATATGGAACACTCAAAATGCAAGCTCTTGAGGCATATCGCATCCGAAACGATCTGCAGTGAAGCACCGACGGCAGTCAAGTATCTAATTGTATTAAGGTAGTATCTATGTAGTAGTAGAGTAATACCTATTCTGTCAGTAGGGCTTGTCTCGCATTTTTACGAGCAACTCTGTCACGCTTGTGGTTCGTTGTAAGTAGAACAAGCGGTAAAGCTTGAAACTGATCCTGATGATCATTGAAAAGTTGACGCAGCGAAATGTTACCCTCGATATTCATGTCAAGGGCATTCATGTAATTGTGGCAAGCTATAGCTTCATGGTCACGCCTGTGGAAAGTGTTACGAGCCACCTAGGTAGCTTTATGCACTATGTGTAGCAGGGAAGAAAACGGCCATGAACAGCACACACCGAGGCTCAGGGGTAATGAAGACTTTGTTACGGTCAGTTGCCACCTTTCATCTCTATGGAGTCGTTTCAGACAGCTGTGACCTCCTAAAGTCAGGTTCGGTAGATACCTAGGTAACCTTGAAGAATACCACGGACCTCATGAGAATGCCCTGACTCTTACGAGTCTGCCCGAAAGAGACGACCGCCGCCAAGAATAGAAGCTGGTTCCACCGGCAGCGAGTCCGAATGCGGTAAAGCTCCATGGGCCTGACTCGCTGCCGGATCTACCTTGCCGACCTTACAAGATGCCGAGATTTCCACCCATGGCCCAGATTTCAGATTTCCCGGAAGAGTGAAAGGACAGAAGCTGGGGGGAAAATGAGCGGCCCTTACATGCCAGTAATGAGCTGCAGAGGTTTTGTCTTGATAATGATAATGGTGATTTGACTTGACACCAGTAGGAACAACTCCAGTTCCTGGCAGCAACCTTGGGACCTTAAACCATTCCAAGGCTACCTAGATATCCGAGATATCCATGGAACTGGTCCATCTGGATACGGCGTCATATCCCTGGAACAATAAAGTAAAAGAGAGCTATTATTATTTTGCAGAGCGGAAATCAGACGTTAGGGACTTGGGAGGAATCGCTTACCGGACCTCACTTTGAGTTTCCTGTGTAGAGTACCTAGCTCAGGAGGATGCGGTCTTGTCGTATTGCTTGCTTGCTAAGGTACCTTATAGATATGATGATGGCAACAGAGCCTCACTGGCAGTCAATTGGTATGTTTCTAGAAGCCCAGGAATGCGTGAGCGCCCGACGGAGTAGCCAGCTGTACTCTGTATGTTAGTTATTCCTGTCAACAACCCATCCATGCGAATCATCACTGTCGCTGACACGAAGCTTCCAAGGTCAATCCTGGAAGAGCACCGCCCACACCTCCCACCTCCATAGCCTATAGATAGATAAGGCAATACAAGACCCATCGCCGCTGGGTCCAACCACAACCCTGGATCAAGCTGTAGTCGGAATTTTCCCTTTCCTCTTTTTTTTGGGGAGTCGATGCTGAGCTGGACGAACTATTTTAAATAGCTGATTCCGTGCTCCTTTTTTCTTTTCCCTGCGCATTGCTGTTCACCGTCTGGGATTGATTGATCTTCCACACACATCTTCTTGACGTCGACTTCGTTCGTCCTTCTCAGGCAGTGGATTGTCATTGGTGGTTGCCAATATTATATTCTGACGTCTGTTGCAGGTGGAGTTGGTTTGTGAGCAACTTCAGGTTGGAAACCTTGCTAGAGTCGGGCCGGTCAAGCAGCGAATTTCCAAGGTTGGAACGTTCCTTTTCTTGTTTTCACTGCAGCATAGGTTCAAGGACCTCCCGATTCCTGTTTCCCTACAATTTTTATTTGCTCTCTCTCTACTTCTCCCTCGACCGATTTCAGTTCTTTCAGATTCAACTCTGCCGTCTCCTATCTATCCCACCCGGCACAAGCTCCGCTAGCGTCTCCGATCTTGCCGAAAGTACGGCATCATGAATCGGCTGGTCCAAATCCTCTGCATCTCTCTGGTTGCCTCATCCGCCTTTGCGGCACCAGCTCCTGAACACCCCAAGTTGGAAGAAGGTCCGATTTCTCGTGTCAGTTACCGTGAAGTCACTCAGGATGTCGACAAGGACATTGTCGACACTCTCGTCCACAGACTTCGCACTGCCCGTGCCGATGCTCTCAAAGAGCGGAATTTCGCCGTGCCAAACCGTATGAGCTTGGCAAAGAGACAAGAAATCGGAAGCAATTTGCCTATCCCAACCGGCGTTGTCACCGATACACCAACGTCAGCGACCGAGACGTCCGATCCCACGACTTCTTCGGAGACGGAGACGGAGACAGAGCCAGAGCCAACCGAGACTGAAACTACATCGGAGGAACCTACCACCACGGATACTCCTGAGCCTACCACCACAGAGTCGGAGCCAACTACAAGCTCTGAAACCACCGAGCCTCCTTCCACTACTTCTACCACTACCAGTACCTCTACTAGTACCTCTACCAGCTCTAGTGAGAGCACCTCTGACACCCCGACCTCTTCTACTACGGAGACCGAAACCGAAACAAGCTCCTCGTCTACTACTGAACCAACCTCCACGCCTGCTCCTACATCAACCGAGACAACCACTACAGACGAACCCATTACTACCACCTCTTCCTCCTCCTCGTCCACCACCGAAGATATCACCTCCACCTTCACCAGCACCTCAACCCGCCCAGACGGGGTAATGGTCACTGTAACCGCCACAACAGTTGTCCGTCCAACCCCCACCGAGGAAGGGACAACAACAAGACCTGATCCAGGTCTCCAGACAAACGCCGCGTCTTCTGCGGACTATACTAAGGAGCTCTTCGCCATGATGGGCGGCGCTGCTATCGCGGTGGCTGTGATTTAATCGCAACACTTTTGTTCTTTCTTTAAGTATCATATTCCGACCCCGCAGCATTCTTTACGAATTATGCCAATCTGCTCCAGCCAGTCCTTTGCATTATCGGCGTTGTCTTATCCAACCTCCAACTTTTCCGGTCCTTTTTATAGCCACCCTACTGCCGAACCGAAAACAACCATCGCATACTCTGGCCTGCACGATTGACTTCTTTCTCAGTATACATCTGAGCGCCCTTGGAAGCCGTTCTTTATTCGGGCGTCTGCTTTTTCTAGCTTCTTCCTGTCCTGATACGAGGATCATCTCTTTTCCTATTTGCTATTTACTCTAGTGTTTGCATGTTAGAAGGGTATATTCGTTTCGGAGTTGTCATATTAGTTAATTCAGTTGTATTACTATTTACTTCATTTTACCCTCATGCGAAATAGTATAGAACGCAAACCAGGTATGTAAACAAGATCTTCGTGCCATCTATGAGTGAAATCGTTCATATATAAGTTATGGGACCAACCAATTCTTCCAACCCGGACATCAGCAAAGCCCCCAACTAATCACTACCACACCATGGACGTTCCCTCCCCGCCCATCTCTCCAGCATCAATACGGCCCAGTCTTCAAATAAAAGTATACCCCTCACCCCTAATTCCACTCACGAACACAAATCAAGCCCGTCCCTTCCACCTCTCTGTCCTCGTAAAATACCTCACAACACTCTCCCAGGCAGGAATATCCCCGTCCCTCAACAGCGCCGCCACATCAACATTCAACGGCGAGTCCGGGCTCGGATCGCTCAGCAGCTGGTGGATCGCCGTTAACGTCGACGAGAGCGTGTATACGGGGCTCCAGTGCTCGGTCGTCAGGAGGGTGAGGCAGATCTCGCCTGTCGTGAAGGAGATATTGGGGTGGGAGATTGGGGTGCTGAAGCGGATTGTCGGAGGGGAGAGCGGGTAGGTTGGTGGGATTGTGAGGGTTATGAGCCAGAGGCCGTCTGTTGCATGAGGGAAAAAAAAGAAAGGGTGTTAGTAGGTGGTGACGAGAGTTAAAGGTTGTCTGCGGGCCCGCTGGGCCCCCAGAGGGAGAGATTGGGAGGGAAGGGGACGGGACGGACGGACCTTCGTAGGGAGTGCCTTTTACTCCCTTCAGGACGGCTTCCCAGTTGAAGAGGTCGTCTTCGGAAACGGGAGCGAGGTGCAGAAGGGCTTCGTTGGGGTTTTTGGTGTAGTCTTTTAGTTCGCGGAGGAGGCGTTGCGTTGTTGAGGAGGGTGGCATGGTTGAAACTTGCGGTGGTGTGGTTGATTAGAGAGCAGGGGTGAGGTGAGGTGAGGTTAGGCTTAGCGGTCCACGGTCGTCGCGGAGTTCGAGGATTGTACGGATAGATTATTGAGTGGCTGGGGATAAAGAGGCTGTTGAGTGTACCAGCTGAGTTGCGGTAGAAATACGGTAAGAGAGTTGCTTTGCGATGTATCGTATCTATTGCGCCGAAGCAGCACGGCCGACCGACTGGCCGAGGCTTAAAGCGCGTGTGGGTCTCTTTTTCTCCAGAACAGCTCCCGCGGTCGGGACCGAACCATGTGTGTCCGACCCTTCGCCTCCCTCCCCCCTGGCAGTAAATTTTCGTTGATCTTGAAAATATCAGAATTATTTCATGTGAATTCCAGCTAGACGGGTACATACACCTTGTGGAGGATCAATGCGAACTTCACGTGCTTCAAAAGAGACCACAAAGGTCTTACAGGCCTTGTCACCCCCTTCGCGCCGTCAGACGCGCAGCACCTCCCACGCTGGCCTGTTCCAGGGTTTCTTGTACAACGGCGGCTTGGCTGAAGATAAGCCTATCAAGGAGGATGACAGCTCTTCGCTCTCATCTGTTGACACCGTCGACATCGAGGATATTTTGGAACCACCGACTAAGAAGCGCAGGGCCAGAGCAGCCACTGTCGTGAAGAAAGCCGCGAGTACCCCCCTGCGTACGTCTGAAAAGACTGAAAAGGGAGTCAAGAAAGAGAACCAGACTGCGCCTCAGAGGGCTCGCCGAGTTCCTGCACGGAAAATCAAAAGTGAGGATGGATCTCTCACCGTGGAGCCTCCCTCTAACTGGGACGTGATGTACTCGATCGTCAAGAAAATGCGGGAAAGCAACCCGACTGCACCCGTGGACACAATGGGCTGTGCAGAGCTATACTGGCGTGCATCTTCTCCGCGTGACCGACGTTTTCAGACCTTGATCGCGCTGATGCTCTCTTCCCAGACCAAGGACACGGTCACTGCCGTCGCGATGCAGCGATTGCATACCGAACTAGCCGGCGATGCGTCCATTATCAAGCAGGAAGCTGAAGACGGTGGTCTGTCATCTGATCCAGTTCGGGATAGCACGTTGAACCTGGAAAATATCCTGGCCGTTTCGCCGGAACGTCTCAACTCACTCATTGGCGCTGTTGGCTTCCACAACAACAAAACCAAGTATATCAAGAAAACTGCTGAGATCATTCGTGATCAGTACAACTCCGACATTCCCTCCACTCCTGCTGAGCTGATGAAGCTACCCGGGGTGGGCCCGAAGATGGCGTACCTCTGCATGAGTGCGGCGTGGGGGAAGCATGAGGGTATCGGCGTTGATGTCCATGTTCACCGTATTACCAATCTGTGGGGTTGGCACAAGACAAAAACGCCAGAAGAGACTCGCGTAGCGCTGGAATCGTGGCTACCTAAGGACAAATGGCATGAGATTAATAAATTGCTGGTGGGCTTGGGACAGACTGTCTGTCTACCGGTGGGAAGACGATGTGGTGACTGTGATCTCGCTGGGACGAAACTCTGCAAGAGCGAAGTCAAAGGCATGGCTCCAAAGAACATTTCCCGGGTCTCGCCAATAAAGAAAGAAGATGGACATGATTACTCTGTAGAGGTTGATGAAGCTAAGATCAAAATTGGAGGGGAGTGCGGGTCTGGGGGGACCTGCTCAGGTGAATGAGCAAGTTTAGTCCAAGGTTGAGGTTGTTTTGCTGTCTCCTATGGCAATCCACTCCGTCTTTTCTTCATCCAGCTTCCTCCTCCCCTCTCTTCATCCCCTATCAACAAGCATCGTTCCGACTGATCATTCTATTCAAGACTCGTGCTTCTGGAGTCCTGTATGCAGATCGGGTTCGTTCTTCATCTGCCTACTTTGTCATCTTTGTCCGGTACAACCTCGCCTTCGTGTCCAAAGCCCAGTTTCTTCGCTACGCGTGAGTATCGATGGCCTCGAGGGTCCATGCACTGTAACTCCTCCGCTTATTCGCAAACTACTGACCTCCGGTCCCATCGTATCTAGACTTCGATGGAGTCCCGATACTGCGAGGAAGACTTTGCTGGTCTCCTTTCAATGGAACCCGACGAAAGTCTATCCGATGCCGAATTTATGCCTGCGAAAATGCTTCCGGAGATAAGTAAGACGGCCGTGCGTAATGGTCGAGAGTCAGCCATTACCTTTTTCGATCTGCCAGAGAACGTCAAAATTAAGATATTGAGATATGCGGGACTGCTACGACCTTGCCTCATCAACATCGCTTATGAGAGATTCCGGTCGAAACACGACCGTATCTCGTGCACCAGCCAGATGATAAGGGCAGGGGCGTGGATCCATCCGTACTACAGCCAGTGTGATCACCCTAAAGTGCCTGTTGAACTATTTCTGGCCTCTCATGCGGCTCGCCGTGAGATTGGAACTCTCTTCTTTGCGCACAATCGCTTTAGCATTTACTTCTATGGCAAAGCTGAATATAAGATATTCAACGCCGCAACTGAATGGGGTCTGCAGCACTTGAGGCACCTGCATGTGGATTTGGGACCGCGAGAGAGCCGGTTCCTCAAGATGTCTGGCGGAGTTCATCGTACAATCCATAATGTTTGGATAAATTTCTGTCGGGATTCCAAGCGAAGGATGCCCGCGCTCAGGTATTTCAGCATGAAGTGCAAAGTCAAGGAACTCCTCGTTGCTAGCAAACTAATGTGCGAGATGGACCCGTTTCCGACGCTGGCCCACTGCGCTTTCCATTTCAACAATGCTCAAGACGACGACATTCGACCGGTCATTAAAAGAGCCGCATGGAGGTTGACCGATAATCTCAACAAGCCCCCGTTCCCATTTACTCAGTTACCCAAGGAAGTACAACTCCTGATCCTCGAACATGTTTTGATCAAACGCTCGGATCCATACCTCCCTTCCTCTGAGCGCGATGCAGGCATGGTGGCCTTGTTGGATCGGAAGAGCCATCGGTCAACTCCGTCGTTTCTCGCTTGCTGTGGTACCTGCTCTCCTCTCCGCGCAATGTGCTTCTGTGAAGGCCGACAGACCGCGTTTTCCACCAGCTGCTCCTGCTTTACCTCCCCGCTGCCTTATTTCCTCGTCAGTCGCGGATTCTACGAAGACTGTCGCCGTTTGGTTTTCTCAAAGAGCCGTTTTACATTTGTGGAAGAGGATCCTGAATCTAATATGCGCTTTATGAACTCCATTCCGACATCGTCGTTCATGCTGATTCGGCATTTGTCGTTCAAGCTTTCTGCATCCTGGAGGTTATACAACAGATACCTAAAAAATGAAGATGCTGCAGTACTCTCGTGGTCCGTTTTGTGCCGCTTCATCCGGGAACATTTTGACCTTCCGCGCCTCTCGCTCAGCATTGTTGACCTCGGGTTTAAGGAGAATTATCCCATCGGTCATCGAAACAAATGCTTGCGCAAAATGCTGAAAACTTTTACGGACCTACAAGGCCTGCGAGATTTCCGCGTGTACTTGGCCGATGACCCTTCCTTTGAGAAGGAGCTGGAACGCGCACTTATGGGCAAAGCAAACACTGTGAGATACCAACCGTACAAAATCCAGTCCAATGGGCCCCAGCAATTATAGCCACCCCGCATACATTTAGTTTGGCGTTGGGGGATCGAGCACAATGCGTGTCTTTACTCTGTTCTCTGGGATGTCTTACTAGAGCTCCTCTTGTTTCCCTTCTACCTACTTTTTGCTTGTTTCCCTGCACTATTCTGATATCCTTCTACCTGTGGTTGTATTTAAGCTGAACTTTTTGCCTGCGTCATATTGTTTACTCGTTTTACTATGTACCTTTGCTCGTGCTTAGTTCATGGCTCACGTGGCGCAACGGCCCTACTATTCATGTTACCCTGGTAATTATGGTCTACGCGCACATAATCTTCGCCTGTCAGCTTAAGGCTATTTACCTTATGCTTCCTCATCTTCCTGTTGTATGATATTGGTAATTACAACTTTAGGAGCAGGAAGTGAAGTTTTGCACTCTGGCATATGAACACCCTTGAATGCTTCGTATTCAGCCCTCTAGATATATATATATATAATTCCATAATCCACAAAATCTTTGGCGTTGGTTGCCATGTCTGTGGTGTGAGGACTTTCTAACCCTTTAAATAGGATGAAGATTAGTTCAGTGTATGTCAGTAAACATTTAAATATGTACAGTAACAACTCCTACCTAGTCAAGCTTCAATGCCTCGAGGATGTTTGCATAAAATCCACTGTAGCAACACCTGACTAAGCCAATGAAGTTCACTGTATCATTTCCTCCCCGCATGAGCTCCAACTTTTGCCCTTAGTTGGATTGAAGCTCAACGACACTTTGGCACTCTCTTGACCCGCAAAAGTTCACGATAAACAGACGTATCTAAACTGGAAATCATTGTTCCCGACCTTCCTACCCGCCTACCTCTCAACCCTTCATGGCCCCGCCAACCCCCATCTCGATTCCCCTCTTCGCCGAAACGCAGAAACAGCTCCTCCTGAAAGAACACGAAGCCGAAGTCTCTTCATCTGCACTCGCCAGCACCGCCTCCGCGTCCCCATCCACCCGCCGAACCCTACAAGCAACGGGCTATGCCTTGACGGGTATAATCCTTTCACAATGCCGCACAGGTCTCGGAGGCCGTCTAGTCGGTGAGTTCGCGGCCGACTCTGCGATTTCATCCGGCAATACGAAGGGGAAAGATGCGGGCGACGCGAGGATCGCCGCAAATGGGAAGCCGAAGCTCGGTGCGCATGGGATTCGAGTCGGGGATATTGTGCGTGTGAATGAGGTGGGGAGTGGGGGTAAGAAAATTGGGAAGGAGAAGGGAAAGGATGGCGCGGCGATGGCTAAGGGGCCGGAAGGGGTGGTTACAAGGGTTGGTGAGAGTGCTGTGTGGATTGCTTTTGGGCAGCAGGGTGGTGGCGGGCGGTCGAAGGAGGAAGACGAAGTTCTTGAGGAGTTGTGGGGGAAGAAACTTTGGCTGTATGTTGCTCTGCGATGGCCATGGGCATGTGCAGGTTTCCATTCCTTTCTCTTCTTTGCGGACATGGAAGCCGATTCTAGGTGAATTGTCTTGCTAATCGGAACGACAGCATCAAACTCGCGAACGACGTGACTTACAGACGGTACGTTATCACCCGGGGGCAGTTATATTGAAGAAATAAAGCGCTGACTTGGTATGTATAGGATGAATCAAACAATGGAAAAGATGGGGAAAATGATGGAATCGAACTATACACATTTCATGCGAGTTGCTTTTGGTCATACGAGTCCTCTACAACCGGACTACGAAGCATCCGAGGAGGTCGAATTTGTGGATCCAACACTGAATGACTCACAGAAAGAATCAATCCGCTTCGCTCTAGCTTCCAGGGACATTGCCCTCATACATGGACCTCCTGGGACGGGCAAGACACATACCCTCATCGAGTTGATCACGCAATTTGTCAAAAGGAATCTTCGAGTGCTAGTATGCGGACCGTCAAACATATCAGTTGACAATATTGTGGAACGATTGGCCCCCAACAAGATCCCCGTTGTGCGCATTGGCCATCCAGCCCGGCTGCTGCCCTCAGTCCTCGATCACTCGCTAGAAGTACTGACTCAGACCTCCGAAGCTGCTGCTATCGTCAGGGACGTTCGAAAGGAGATCGATGAAAAGCAAGCTAGTATCCGTAAGACCAGATATGGCAGAGAGAAGCGTGCAATCTACGAGGATCTCAAGGAGCTACGGCGAGAGTTTCGGGAACGCGAATCGAAATGTGTGGACAATCTTGTCCGCGAAAGCAGTGTTGTACTCGCAACACTGCATGGAGCAGGCGGCCATCAGCTGAAGAACCAGAAATTCGATGTAGTCGTGATTGACGAGGCCAGTCAAGCACTGGAGGCTCAATGCTGGATATCACTGCTATCCGCGCCAAAGGTGGTTCTCGCTGGTGACCATCTGCAGCTCCCGCCTACCATCAAATCCATGAACCAGGAACCCAAGAGCTCCAAAAAGGAGACCGAAGAGGGCGCTGTCGGCGGCTTTTCGCTTGAGACAACACTGTTTGATCGTCTACTTAAATTGCACGGGCCGGGAATCAAGCGGATGCTAACCACCCAGTACCGGATGCACGAGGATATTATGCGATTTCCATCGGATGAGCTGTACGAATCGAAACTGATCGCCGCCGAAAGTGTCAAGTCTCGACTATTGAAGGATCTGCCCTACGAAGTCGAAGAGACGGACGATACTAAGGAACCGGTGGTATTCTGGGACACCCAAGGAGGCGACTTTCCGGAAAAGGCTGAGGATGAGGACGTTGCCAAGAAGGAGTCACTACTCGGTGAGAGTAAGAGCAATGAGATGGAAGCTTTGGTTGTTGCAAGGCATGTGGATCGCTTGGTGCAGGCTGGTGTGCGGCCTGGAGACATTGCCGTAATTACACCATACAATGGCCAGCTTGCCGTGTTGTCTCAAATGTTACGGGAGAAATACCCAGGGTTGGAATTGGGCAGCGTCGACGGGTTTCAGGGCCGAGAGAAGGAGGCCGTTGTGGTCAGCCTTGTCCGCAGTAATAGTGGACAAGAGGTAGGGTTTCTCGGAGAAAAGCGGCGACTCAACGGTATGTCTTCCGTTACACATAGTGCTTGCCAGGTCTGACGTGGTTCCAGTGGCCATGACTCGACCTAAACGACATCTCTGTGTTTGCGGAGACTCGGAGACGATAAGCAAGTACGTTGGCCTTTGTCCTGACATGTCGTTACACTGTAGACAATGAATGCTGACTTCTTTCTTCCTTCTAGAGGGAGTGGGTTTCTCAAACGCTGGATGGGGTATCTCGAAGAACACTCCGATTTGCGTTACCCTGATGCAGGAGAGTTGCTTTGAAAGTCAAAACCTTCCCGACTCCTCCACTTTCATGCATATGGCCCCATCAGCGTCGACGGTCTGCTGCTGATGGGGCGTGACACGAGCACAGACCGTCCGAGGAAGGATCTTGATCCAGGGCGACCGGGACAGATATGCTGCCTGCTGGTTGACTTTCGACTGTCGCCTGCGGAATTCCAGACTCTCTAGCTTCGGGGAAATACTCTGTTCACGAGTCGAATTGCTCAAGCCTACTTGCTCCATAAGTACCGGTACATGCCAGAAGTACGGGGAAACATGTTTCAGCGTTTAGAGGATCCGCGCTAGGGACTATAAGCCGCTCCGTGGCTTTAAGCGGCTGCCCGGAGTGGCTTTGTTTAGCCGCCAGCTGTCTTCATGACATTGTGGTGGCAAGGGACGGGAAAAGATCTCAGGTGAAACGGACCCTACATTATCAATCAATGATGCGCCATACATGACAATAAGGACAGACCAAAACACCTGCTGGGCCTCCGAGACGCGGAAGCCCCTGTTATCGCTTCGATCGTGGTGATTTGAGTATAGGGCCATGGTGAAACAGGCAGCAACGAACAGCAGGAGAAGGGTGGATCGTGTAGCAGGACGCTGATCAATTCAACCCCCAGTTTGAGAAATGTTCCAGAACTGCACCGGTGCAAGTGACAACAGGGGAGGTGGAGCAGGAGCCGCGTTCCTTCGCTAGCAGCGGCTCCACTACTCCGTACTCAGTCCTGAGTACTAGCCTTGACTCCTAGGCAAAAAAAGATAGCCGGCCGTTCCAACGTCCTAAGGAGGTTTGTGCCCTGTCGGCCTACGAGAAGGGCAACGGCGGCTGCATTCAAGTTGACTTTTCCGAGTGACTGAACTGGGAAGGCTCTTTCTTCGTCCAGCCCTGGTATTTCAGAAATCATGCAAGCTTAATGCTCGCCCGACTATTGAGCACAACGTATATACAGGTGTATACCAGAAACTTCACTTCTATACCCTGTTTGCTGGGTGGAATGTCACCTATTATCCTAAAATAAACACACCTCGAATATAAGCAAAATCATAAGACCATTAAGAGTTGTTGTCAGTATGGGCTATGTATGATAAGGTCATAAAGTATAAAAAAATCTCACGCGCTTGCCAGCGAATGCCTTTGATATGTGGGCCAAAAAAATTATGACCTACGCAGGGATCGAACCTGCAATCTCTTGATTCGTAGTCAAGCGCCTTGCCATTGGGCCAGTAGGCCTTACTATGCTGTTTCAGGTTTAAGCTTTCCACTAGACGCAGGGAACTTCTTTTCAGGTGCTCTTTTAGACAGATGGATAGCGCTTGCTGGATCTCCACGTGCAACTGGAAAGCTAAATATATCGTGTTTCAGGAACAGAGCCAACACAGAGTTCAGACTTAAAGATACCAGTAGATAGATGGTTGAGTAAGGCTGGAAACTGACAAGCGGTCAGAAGTTGGACAGCTGTCCAGGGCCCCCAGGCCAAGAACTCTAGAATTCGCTGCCCAACTTGCTTGCCAACGACTAGACTAGACTACGACATACTAAGACTCTTACCTAAGGTCTGGGTCTGACAACTCATCAAAGATTAACTAGTATTCCAAGATTCTGATTTCTGAAACACGGCAGGGGAAGAAGCACGGACGTCCAGCTACACTGCCCTCCGCTTCTGTAATTTCCCTCCGCCTCGTTCTCCTCTCTATCATTATTTCTTCTGTTGCTGCTGCAACTGCTTCGTCTGCTGTGTGCTACATTCCCTTTTTTTTCTGAGTCTCTCATTCTGTTCACTTTCTGCAGTGGTGCTGGCATCCTGTGCTCCATTATTGGCCCACCTCCCCGTATCTCAAGAGGTTTCTCAAACGCCCGATCCCCATCGGCCATGTACCACGATTCAGCGTCATCCACATTCCACAATCTTGCTTCTGCGCTTCCCCTCGTTTGATCAAGCTCCACTGATCCCATTCCCGCCCGTCCTTTCTTTTTCCTTTTGGAAGTTTATTATTATTATTATTATATTTATGACCTATTTCACCTGCCTGCCGTGACTCGCACCTGTCAGCTTCTGCTGAGCTGCTGCACACACTCTCTTTTCTTTGTCTGTCGTTCAGATCCCAGTCTGCCTCGCTTCGGCCTTTCGGACGACGACTACCCCTGCCGCTCTTTATCCTTCCCCATGCTTGAGGTGGCCGTCTAGTTGCTTTGATCTTTTGCTTTTCATTTGTCTCTCGTTAATCCTTGCTGGTCAAACGACTCAACCCCTCGATCAGATCTGATTGCTTCCCGTCCGACTCGTCGCTTGAGACCGAATCGGTTATGCCTGGAGCGTATCCGGAGAAGGTAAGCATACTACCTACCTCTCTTGTTGTCTCCAGCTGCTGCGACTGACGTCCGTTTGATCCTACTTTTAGCCCACCAATCTGAAATACTCTTCGCCCTGACTTTACTCCGTTATACACCGGGGGATTTCTCATATATTACCTACACGCTGCGTTGATGCTCAAGCGCCTACGCCTCTTTCATACACAGCAAGTTCTTTGTACTCTTCCCGAGCTATACTACCGTCATTCATCACCGGCTCTCCCGATACACTCTTTATCATTTGTTTATATGCTCCCCCCGACCCTGCTCTTGATTTGGACGCGCGCATGCTTTTAACTGCCTTACCACTACTGGGCTACACATGTCGCTTGAAAGGAAGTTGTCCAGGACCGTTGGGAGGAGTATCTCCGTCCGTAATCCTCCCACTCAAAGGGACCGATCCGTGCCAGCAATGCCTGCAGTCGAAGTTGAACCACTCGACACTGCTTTGCCTCCGATAAGCTCCAAGCAGCAGATGGTAACCGTCCGCCGACATCAGCCGTCTGAGCGAAATCAACATTTCCAGAACTGGACATCAAGCTATGCGAACTCCGGAGGTCACCGTCGAACTGGAAGTACGTTAAAGACGGTTATGAGGAAGATCTTTACGCGGAACAGGCGAAGCCGGCCAGGCGAGATCGATGATCCTTTCTCCGACTTCCGCTTTGGCAGCAATAACCCATCTTTTACGGATCGGAATGAAGACAGGTCACTGGGCCGTTCAAAATCAGGCAGCTCGCGGCGGAGCGGTCAGTCCCGACATGACCGCCAGCCCTTGACTACGCTGGATGATGTGCTGAGACATCTGGATAACGGGTCCCGCCCAAGACGAGCAACGTTACCAAGTTTAATTCTATCAGACGACGGATCCCGTCATGCACTCGAGGCCGTCATCCACCCTGAAAGGAGACCGAGCATGAGAAACTTCAGCCCACATGCAAATAGCGATCCGGAGGAAGTCCAGCGACGTCAAATACGGAACATTAAGCGCCGCTCTCGAAGTGCTGGGGCGCTTCGTACATTGGCGAAGCAGCACCGCATGTCACCAATTCAGTGGAGAAGACCACGGAGCGTGGAGTCCGACTACGGTGCGACAACAACTTACGATATGGCTTCAGATAGTGAGCCTTCTCGACCTCCAACTCGGACAACCGTTGCCAGTGTTTCCAAACCCTCTGCTGAGATGTCGGTCTTTGAAGAGGACGAACCTGAGGACGAGCCAAGCCTTGCCCCTAGCGTCCCTCCCAGTTTACCGCCAAACGTTGGGGGACTTATTAGCTCCATGCAGAATGACGAGGATGCGTCGCTCGAACAGCGATTAACCACCCTGGAGGTAAAGCTCATAGATTTGGAGTTTGCGATTGCGCGGATGCAAGGCGGACGCGGGGAGACACAGGCGAACTCGCCAGCTCAAAAGAACACACAGGAGCCCGCGCGGAATATACGTCAGAAATCCTCGGGCCATTCGCCGTCGAGTGGCGACGACTGTTCCGTCGAACACGCTATCCCTGATCGACCACTGAGTACGAGTACAATCCGCCCTAGCCTGGTTGATATCCAGCGAGCGCGCGCCTTGCAAGCCCCATCGATGGTTTCTCTAGGTGACTCCGGTGCCATTTCCGTCCAACAGTACAGTGCTCTGGTCATGCTGCTCCGACGAGAACAAAGTGCCCGACGGAACCTGGAACAGCAAGTCTCCAGTCTCCGAGAAGACATCGAGCGACTGAACCGTGTGGCACGAGACTCCATCGGCGTCCGAACAATGTACCCCATCAGCAGTTTCGACTCGCACGACTTCCTGCGCTCGCGGGAGGCCGAGTCACGACACAGCTCACCACGACACACATCGGAGAAGCTTTCGCGCTACGAAAGCGATTCCGACCGTATGTCCGAGCCGACCAAGGATGACCGGTGCCGCCCTTGGCAAGCGACCCGCCGGATTGAGATTGCCAATATGATATGATCTTGGGCCATTTTTTTTCCTTCTTATTCTACCCTTCCTTCTGGCCTTGGCTCCGAACATTATAGACATACTCCATTCTTCGATGACGACCGAGATACCACTTACACCCCTCTCCTCTGTTTTCCATTTGAGCGACTTGTCTTGACATGGCTATGCTGATATCTTTGACCATTTTCAACGATCGTGATTGTGATATCCCGTTGGTTCGCCATAGCATTTTTGCATCCTATTACTGCATAGGCCGCATCATACATATATTCAATTCAGATTTCTAACCAAATACACTAAGTAAGGAAAGGGCAATAAAGTTATAGAATATCTAAAGGTGACTATATTATAATCAACCCGTCTGTGCGCTGGCAGCGAGCCACCCGTATAAACGAAGCATAAATTATACCTGTCGCATCTTCACTTAATCAACCTTCACCTCATTCTCCAAAACAGGCACGTCCGCGAACTCAATCCTCTTCCCAAACACCCCCTTCGTCCTCCCCAAAACCACCCCAAGCACATACCCGCCATACGCCCCCGCAAGGACGGTAATCGGATACGCCTGCCACGGCCGATCCCTGTTACCAACCAGCCACTGTCAGCACTACCATTCATACCGAGAAAAATGATCACCAAAAGGAAGGGGTATGGGAATGGAAACACACCAATCTAGCGGAATCGGCACCGCACCCAACCAAGCACCCAGCGCCGTGCCCAGCGTACCCCCCCAAACCGCATCCGCAGGCCTACTGGCACCCCAGATCTCGCGCCAGACATCTCCATCCACACCATGGACGTAGATCAACGGGAAAACGGCAAGGAGAGCCATATGTGCTCCGCAGAGAAAAGTGAGGGCCTGGTGGGTCGTGAAGGGGGCGCCGAAGAGGACGAGCAGGATTGCGAGAACGGGGGTTGCGAGGAGGGCTGTCAGCGTCAGGGAGAGGAGGGCGGGCTAATCGTTTCATATTTCGCATGTCATTAGCAAGAGAGGAGTCGGCAGAAGGGGAAAGGAGGGAGGCCGAAAGGGGAGGCGGGGAGGGACATACCGTCAGCTTCCACAAAACGTGGACGAATGCGCCGACGAAGCCGTTTGAGGATGACTTGGGGATCTTGCGGCGCGGGCCGGATTTCCTTGTTTCGGGCGACGTTCCTGTCCCTGTCCTTGGTGCTGCTACGGCGGTGTCTTTTGTTTCTGGCTTCGCTCCGGCGGGAGGGAGACAGACCATAACGAAGATGACCTGTAGGGCAACGAGGAAGGGGATGCCGTTTAACAACTCTGGGATCGGGCCATTGACGACAGCATTGAAGCGGGCGACTACCAGGGACAGGAGGAGGACTGGGTGGGCAAGGCTGTAGATCTGGGCGAACTGCGAGGGAAGAATTGAAGTCGGGGGTGCTGAGGGCTTCCGTTTTGACGGGGAATGTTGCGGTGTCTGGGAAGGAGCTGCGGAGGCCATTTTCTGAAGTGCGATTGATAGGGAAGAATTGATTGGAAACAGTAGGATGGAGGGGAAGTGAAGGCGCTGTGCGCCGTCAATGTGGTGTGTATTCTTCTGGTGGCAGCTAGTAGCTCCAAGGTCCCTAGAAAGTAAGCATGGGAGTGTGTGTCGGAGATTGACACCGAAGACGGGAGCTCGAGGAAGTCTTGATGTTTGGCTGGTTTGTTTCAAGTAACCTTGCCTAAGGTGTCAACTTTGGCCATTTCTTACGGTAGGGCTGTCAGGTTTGAACACGGTTGTTATTCTAAAGCTTCTATTATTATCATGTATATAGGCTCAGGAAGCTCTGACCTGTCGCGCAGGCACCGATTAAACCCAAACCCGTAGTGGGTTATTGATCGTGGACCAGAGTGGTGGTCGTGTAGGGTGCCTGCGCGACGGGTGATAATAAATACAAATTGCATAGCATGAACAGCATCAAGACGTACATCATTCGTGAGACATAACAAGCACCAGGGATGGGTATGAGAACAAGGTCGAAGCTAAAACTTACAATAAAAATAGAGGCCTGCTCACGGCAACATAAGTTGCCGGCCAATGAACCAAAATTCTTAAAAATAACAACAAACAAGAAGGAAATTCATCTATCATGGGTAACGTCGGTCGCAACCAACGTACCCGAGGGTATCCAAAGTCCCCGCAAGGGGATAAGCAGAGAAACATGGATGCCATATTTAACCGTGTGGTCATATGTTCACCTTTTGCCTTGTCGGCCGCCTCGACTGTCGCCGCTTCTGGAGGCCGTCACAATAGTAGCCGTAGTGACGGTGTGGTCTCCTCGACGGGCTTCTTGACTGGCTTTCCCGATAATAATAATCGATAATAATAGCATTTCGAATGCGTCTTTTCTTTTCTTTTCTTCTTTCTCTTCATCATCTTCTTCTTCTTACTTTTTTTTTTTTTTTTTTTTTTTTTTTTTTTTTTTTTTTTTTTTTTTTTTTTTTTTTTTTTTTTTTTTTTTTTTTTTTTTTTTACCCACTTCTCATTGTCCCCGTTGTTGAGCTTTCGTTCTCAAGTCTATTCCAGTGGGGTTTCAACTTTCAATTCATGATTGTCATCGTTTGGAGATGGCCTGTTCATGGCACTCTCCCGGGGTGAAAGAGCCAGATTCTGACCAGAATCAGACCTTTCCATATCGGAGTAGACTGGACTTCTTGTTCGGTCTCGTTCTGACGACTCTCGTACTCCGTCGCGGACCTGGGCAACTTTGGCCTTGAATTTGCCAAACAGGCTCCGCTTTTCCGGCTCAGCGGTTATTTCATTTGGGACCCCATTACTGAGAACTTCGGCGTCCAGACTCAGTGGCTGATAAGACGGATCGGTTGCAAACTGCTGCAGGTCGGACGGCGAGCTCTTGCTGGACTGGTGCCAGCTGCCAATGGAGCTCGTACTGCGATCTGCTCCGGGACTTGAAGCCGTAAGGGGCGGAGATCCCAAGCCGGGCCCGATTTGTTCGTTGCTTCGTTTGGAAGAACGGGGAAATCGCCAACTACGGCGATTTTCTTTACGCTCCCCACGTGACGTCTCGTCACCGTGCTCAACATCGGAGTAGTCTGTGAAAGACGAGCGCGAGTTCATCGAGGGAGTTCGAGAATTGAGTGGTCGCAAAGTCTCTGTCGGCTGGTTCCCTTCAGTGTAACCAGTCCTTTTTTCTGGTCTCCCTACTCGCTGCTCAGGCTCCTCGGTGTTTGGGTTGTCGAGAGGTCTGGGCGTAGCGCCTCCATCGTCATGAGCGGACTCTGATAGCGGCGGCACCTGGGACCCAATCAACGGCGATTCGGACATTGCACACTGAAGGGAGATGGATGAACTGTGAGCGCTTTCGCTTGCGCTTCCGGGGATGCGTTTCTTCCTCAGCCTATTGGGTTGCCGTTCCCGCGAGTCTCCGCTTGGCGGAGGGGATTTGGTGAAAAAGCTTGAAAGTTTACGTTCGCGCGTAGGTGTAACAGCAGGCGGTGGTGGGGAAACTGCTGTCGCCGGTGGCAAGGTAAACTGTGTAGGAATTTCGGAGACGCGATCAATTTCCGATGGTTGCTTCGGGATCGGTCCATGAGTTGCTGAGTGAACATATACAGAAGCGGCCTCGGCGCTGGCAGACAACGGAGAAGGTTGCAAAACCCCTGCGGTAGTTGGGTGTGCGTGGTGCAAACCCCCTTCACTAGTCGGAATGTCGTTTTGCAAAGCCCCTGCGGGATTTGGATTTGCATGTTGCAAGTTCCCTCCGGTAGTCGGAGGTGCGTTTTGCGGGGCCTCTACGATAGTTGGAGGTGCGTGTTGCAAGGCCCCTCCGGTATTGGGACGTGCATTTCCTGGAGACCGAAACTGTGGCGTAGAGGACGGGCCGGGTTCGTCCAGATTTTTAGCTTCGATAACTCGACTGTACCGATGCGGCATCGCTGGCGACATCTTGGATGGCAATGTGTTACTCCTGTGCACACCAACTCCGCGCGAAGAGGTGGGAGTCGCAGGGTTCGACGCGTTATTCGAAGCGCGTGAATTCCTTGAAGATACAGAAACGTTCCTTCGCAAGGAGTCGTACCTGCGGTAGCTATCAGCGCCACCGCTAGCGCTGGATACGGAGCGGCGGACGGTTGATTGTGAAGTCGGCGGGCGTGCGTTGCCAGACTCAACCTCTTTCACGGTTTGCTCGTCAGCCGCGGTTCCGTTCATTCCAACAAGGAAATGATCCTGGTTTTCGATGAGGAAGACCAAGACCTCCTGGCTCAGCTTATATTCATCTGGCGCCATGTCGTGTTGCGGATGGGAGAGCAGACCAGGCTGGAAGATGGCAGACAGATTGGCAGAGTCCATCAGGTTCTGATCCGACTTGGAAGCAAAGACTGCCAGAAGATCAAGGATGTATAGAAGTAACTGTTTGTTCAGAGGGGGAAGTTCTCTGATTAACTGCTGGTAAGCGGCGACAGCTTGCGCATGCTCATCAGCTTCTGACTCGAAAACCGAGCCATTCTCGCGAGCTCGCGCCTGGAATTTGCGCAGAGGCTCTCTGAATCTATCGTAGAACTCTAAGGGGACAATCGGTTCGGGTAACTGGTTTAGGTAGCGGCGAAGGACATTTGCAGCATCATGGACGGTATATCCGGTCCAGTCCAAGCCTTTTCCATATCGTTCAGGGGAATTAAAAACCTCCTGCAGATCTTTGATCCGCTTCGCAGACCCGTTCAGCCGGAAAATTCCTTCAACATCGGTCGCTAATGGAGTTTTGTCAGCTCAGCACCGACCGTACGGTGGTCAGGTTCCGTACCTTTTTCTTTCAAAAACACTCCACACTTCGCGACCACGATAGGGACATATCCATAAATAAAGCTCTCCCCATTGTCATTCGTAAGTGAGATAGCGACATTTGCATACTTGATGCTAGTTTTGAGTGGGACACCGAAGATTCCCTGCTCTTCTTTCGCTAGGTACTTCGTCAGTACGAAGGGGATCGAAACCACAAAATAACCCAAGCGCAGAGGTAAACTGATTGCGAAACCAATCGAGAATGAGATCCATCGCATGGCTGAGCACCCAAAAGACTGGACAAGCCCGACGCATCGCCAGGTAGCTCGTTCTCGTGGCTCGCGGTCGTCGAGGGGTTTCCGAGCAAACAGTACGCCAAACAGTGTGCCTCCCCACATACCTTTCGGTTCCTCCTTCCTAGTGTTCCTTTTGAATTGCCTCCACCAGGTTGCAAGGTCTCGTCTCGATGGCGGAGAGGCGGGGCTGACTTCATTTTGAGGCGCTGGCGACGGAAGCGACTGTAGCGGTTCCGCAGCGGCGTGCGACTTTTCAGACACCATGGTGGAAGACGCGCGACGAAGAAAAAAGGAGCCGCGGAATACGGCTTAATAAAGAAATATAATGGTAATGTCCGGTGTAAGCTATTTCGTCACCGCCCCGTCGTTGCGCAGCAAATTCTGGGGCTGGGATGACGGTGATCCCAAAATAGCACGGAAAGCCTGGGGTCGAACACCGCGCAGGCTGCGATATCACGGTCGTCGTAACGGTGGAATTAGAACAAAACCGACGAAACGGGCGCGGAACGGACGGAGGCCTCGGAGAGAGACTCGGTAGAAGAGATGAAAGGGGAGAGGACAAGGAGAAGATGAGATGGCGAGGTGGTCGATGAGAGGGGAAGAGAAAGGATGTAAGAAAGGGTGAAAGATTAAACAGCACGAGGTCAGTAGCCACTTCTTGGTGGTCAACCCCAAGCTGACAAGGGAACTCTGGCCAGTGGCCACTCAGTTCCGGAGCGAGTAGTAGGGTTCACGTTCAACGGAAATGAAGATTAGAATCCACAAGTAACCGAAGAAGATGAAAAGCATATAAGAACCAGCCTTAGAGCAATGGATCTTGGATGGAGCAGTGGGTGATGGAGGGAAGGAGGAAGAAGGGGATCAACAGAGTTCAGGGCCTGGGGATATGAGACACAAACCTTTAGTCGTCGCTTCCTTACGTTGGATCTATTTTGATTATTATCAAGAGGTAAGAGCGCCTCAGTACTCTATTTCGAAGACTGTCCTGTTCCATGAAGTCCTCGGTTTAATATCTCGTCCTCGAGGATCATTTCAGAGTTCAGACCCTAGTCCACGTACGATCCAGAAACACTCGGAGGTTGGTTCTGGAACGGGTCCCAGTCTCCCAGAGTCGAGGTCCAGACACCTCTTCCAGGGCCCAGTTCTCCGACCAGAAATGTACCGCTGGGGAGTATATAAAATAACTAAATGAATGAATGATTTTGATCTATTAGGTATGATTGCTAGCTGGAGCGTGCGTGACTTTTCCGGAAGATCTTTACTTTCGATTCCGGTACGTACGTACGTACTCTGCTGCATATTCGCTCCTTGACTTCGGATTGGCAGCGAAGACACGGTCTTAAATTTGGCAGGAGGGAAGGAGGTCCATGAGGTCAAGGCCCAGACAAGCTGTCCCAAGCGTCTAACAGGGGCCCGACAGCGTTGAGGTGGACTTGGATGCAACCTCGAGCTCCAGGCTCTAATGCACAGCCGCTCGATCAGCAGCACACCTTCCCGCGGCATCCACCGCTAGCGTTGCTCATCCCCGGGCGAACAAATATTAATCGAACGTTCGCCTAAGCCCCTCCAGTGTAGAATTGTATCGCGGCCCCAGCCAGCGGGAACTCATGCATGATTATGGTCCAAGCTCTCGCAACGAGGACAAGCAGTCAGTCCGCACTCCGTAGATATCTACTTCCTCGAAAATTGAAACCATCACTGACTTGGTACCGTGGACTCAGCAGATTAATGGATGCGTCATGCCAGATAGACAGGGCCTAGGCTCCTTAGTTGACTCGTGAGACGTGGACGGAACTGTTCTTTTTTTAAACCCTTGAGTAGTAAGCGATGATGCTCGTCCCGACTTGGTCCAGTTATCGTCAGGCTTTCTTTATTCGGTAAGGTAAGGGACCGCGTGACCGGATTCGGTCGATGCTCGCACGTGTATGCAGTCATGTGATATCAGGTGATCCGAAGAGCTTGCGGCCGCCTTGAGCTCCGCAGCTTCGGTTCACGAGAGCCTGAATATTGTTGTGCAAATTACACCTCCGCATTCTCATTTGGAAATCTGGACCATTGATTCCACATATCTTATCACCATGGAAGGGTTCGTACACAATGTTTCCTTATATATTGCCCAGTTCATTTACGAAGAATCAACTGGCCCTCAGTTAAATTGCATCATCGAAATCCCATACTAACTTGCCCAGACTTACGGCCGCAGAGCAGCGCGAGTTCGCCTCCCGTATGGAGAGAAAGCAGATGAAGGAGTTCATGACCGTATGTTGTGCTTATATATCCGCCCGCCTCGGCTAAGCTCCCAAACCATACCTGGATCCCTACACCTTGGATTCTAATTGCTTCTCCTCCGCCAGATGTATTCCAAACTCGTTCAGCGATGCTTCGATGACTGTGTTAATGACTTCACCACCAAGTCCCTCATCTCTCGTGAAGAGGGCTGCGTCATGCGCTGCGTGGATAAGTTCTTGAAGGGATCTGCCCGATTGAACGAACGTTTCCAGGAACAGAATGCTGCAATGATGCAGAGCGGACAGTTGCCAGGACGGTAAACATTTTTTTCGGCTCTTCGATTTATCTCTGTTGGTTCCCGCTCGCCAGATTTCGTGTACACTAGACATTTAATGATACTCTCGCCTACGTTCGGCTGGATGATGGCTTCGGTTCACATATGCTCCAACCTGTCGAGCCGTTTCTCTGATTAGACCAACCGGATTCGCCAGATGGAACTGATCAGCTACAGACTCCGTTGAAGGTGCTAGGGAGGATCCCGATTCCCCTCTGAACTCTCAATGGCCTGGCGTCTGGCATCTAGAACGCTGCTTGGACATCAACGTGCGGGAAAACCCCGATGATATTTGGCAGGACCTTGATACCAGGCGCAACAGAACTCCATGAACTGCAAAACTTCTCCATACTTTAGCTCTTACGTACTCTTGCCGGACCATGAGCGTGATAATTGACTGTGACACCGAAGTCTTCGAAGCTCAATTAAGCTGCAGAAAGTGCTTCGCATGTCTTTCCTGTTGAGACTTCTACCAACTACCTCCAAATCTCAAGCGATCCAGCGCAGCATGAACGGTTTGCGAGATCCACAAGATTGTCATCGTGTTGATCCTACCGTGGATGCAACATTCCATTAATACAATATCCGCACTCTTAAGGGAAGGAGGTACTAGGTACCGATTTGCTGTATTCCTGACTCTGTCAGGAAATGCATTTCATTCAGTTACCTAAATGTTTGATCAAAACACCAGTTGTTCTAATTTTGGTATTGCCCTTTAGTAACATTATCCAACAACCTATAAGGTACCTACGTAGTATACCCCTGCTAGGTAGCTGCGATGACTGCCCGCGTAGCCCAGCGGCGAGACGGGAGAAGAGTCTGAGGCGATCCAGGCTCAATTATCCTCAACACCTCCCGTCTCAATAAGAGCCTTGGGATCGTCTTACGATGCGATGGTTTCATAGACCTCGATAATATTCTGGCCCTAGCTCCTGATAAAACCCCCACTTAGCCATTGTCCACACACTACGTTTTCATCCTGAAAGACGAAGGATATACCTTTTACGCCCCTGTCGGAACTATATGAGTCATCATACCATGTGGACGATGGCAATAGAAACTCCCAAACCCCGCCATCGGAGTCCTTCCGGCTGGTGCGCGGATGCCAGCCATTCAGGTTGAACGTCGTGCATAGGTACCCGGCCTTTCAAGGTAGGAACGGAACCCGCCCGCGACACCGTGGATACATATCCGTTTTGCATCCAAGAAAGCTTGTCCGAAGCCTTCTCCATCTAGTTCTACAAGAATATCTGCATTATCACACCTAAGCCTCCCTCACCTACTATTGCCTATTCGACTTTTCTCCACGATGGCTGCACCTTCGGCTGCAAACCAAGCAATTCACCATATAAAGCCGTCAGAACTCGAGACGTTTGTGCGCAAAATACTGATTGGCAACCGCGTTCCCGAAAACCATGCGATTATCGTCGCCAATTGCCTTGTGCAAGCTGACCTCCGTGGTGTCGATACCCATGGGTCCAACCGCGTTCCGTCATACATGCAGCGAATCCGGCAGAAAGTCCTAGATCCATCAGCATCACCAGAACTACAAACAATCACACCTGTTGCAGCGCTCGTAGATGGAAAGAACACGTTCGGCTTCGTTTCCGCCCATCTAGGGATGCAGAAAGCCATCGAAATGGCACAGGTCTACGGACTGGGTCTGGTTTCCGTCAAGAACTCAAACCACTTCGGCATGTCTGCCTGGCTTGTCCAGCAGGCTATTGATGCAGGCATGATGTCCATGGTCTTCACGAACTCCTCACCCGCACTTCCGGTGTGGGGCGGCAAGTCCAAGCTTATGGGCGTGTCACCAATTGCCTGCGGTGCACCCGCTGGTAACGAGCGCCCGTTCATCCTCGACATGGCGCCGTCTGTTGCTGCGCGAGGCAAGATCTACAAGGCGCTACGCCGCGGGGAGAAGATCCCGACAGACTGGGCCCTGGATGGTGAGGGGAACATGACGGATGATCCGGCCAAAGCACTCGAGGGCGTGATGTTACCAATGGGTGGTCCGAAAGGGTCTGCGCTTGCTATTATGATGGACGTATTTTCGGGTGTTTTCTCGGGCTCATCGTTTGCCGGCAATGTGACAGGCCCGTATGATCCTTCCAAGCCGGCAGATGTTGGCCACTTTTTGATGGCAATAAAACCCGATTTATTCGTGAGCATGGATGATTTCAAATCTCGCATGGACTATTTGTATCAGCGCGTGGTCGGAAGCGAGAAGATGGGTGGCGTAGACCGCATCTACTATCCCGGGGAGATTGAGCAGATCACGCGGGAAAAGAGGTTGACGGAAGGAATTCCATTTACGGAATCTGAAATTGAGAGCTTGAATAAGGAGGCGGACCTGGTGAATGTTGAGAGATTGAAGTTAAGGTATGATTGAAAGGCTGGATTTATGGAGCTACCTTACGGTGTTGTACCTAGTCGCGGAGCGGTTTCAGCTTTTATTCATCGAGTCGACTCCATATGTAGTCAGACGGACCAAGAAGCTTGGTTGGATCCTCCGATTCATGTCTATTCTTCTTTCCTCCCAAGTATGTACGGTAGGTAGCTTGAGGAAGTGAGCATAACAATTGAATACCGAAAAAATTCCGGTTGGCCGGTAGATCTCCGTACTTCGCTGGTTAGAGAGGTTGGTGATCAGATAACGTAAGCGAGTAGCTGGCAGCTGGGCACCGGATCTTTTCACCAGATAGGGTTAGGTAGGTAGCTCAAAGACTCGGGAGACGGCCGGGGGCGTGGTGGAGTCCTGGACAAGAGCCGGATCGTGGATTCCGCGTCCGATCTGACAGCGTCTTCTCGAGGTACGACTCCGACTTTCAACGGGGCTCCTCATTTGGATATATTTGACTGTATGACTCAGTTTCTATGCGGAGAATAGGTGAGGGGATGATGCATCGCCTCAAGAAAAGACCTATTGAGATGCAATGCCGAGATCTGGGAGATTGAGGGGTGCGGGGGAACGTCTTGGATGCGTAAGTATAGGTAGGTAGGTAGGGCTGTCTCAGGCAGTTTATCCAGTGACAGTACCTAAGGGTCAAAGAGTACTAGGTAGACTATGCACGCAGTGCATGTTTTGCAGACCTTGAGTATCTACAATCTGCAACTTGAGCTGTTCAATATAGACTCTAACCTGTATATCCGTTACCTGATTCTCACTAGAATCTGGACAGTACTCCCTAGCCTTTTGACACCCAGGGAATCTCTTTCATTAGGTAGCTATTTGCTTAATGAATTCGAGAGTTTTGTTTGTCATTAAACAAGATACTGGCCTGCAGGTTGTACTCTCAGACGCTGGCGTCGAACGAAACCGAGAGGGGCCTTCAAAAACTGGTCATGGGAGTTTAGCTACAAGCCTCTGCATGCGTTAAGCAAATTCAGTTGGACATTGGTAATAACACCTTCCCGTTCAGTTGACTACTATATCACATTGAGCCCTGCACCCTTTATAAACTATCTGCAAGGGGCGGGCCGGGAACACTTCCTGATGCACTTTGAAGTTAATAATATCTCCTAAGATCTGACAGAGGGCAGCATGGTCTGGCTGGTTGTTTCCTTGTTCAGTATTTAGGCATAGACAGAAAGGAATCAACCATTGGTCCATGGAGAATGTTTGGAAGAAGCATACAATGCCTTCTGTGGCATCGACGTCTTTGCTGCGTCCGGGTTTACCAGCAGGACAGTTCCTCCTTACTGTAACGGGAATATGAGGTTGTTCTATATACCCAAGGGACTGAATGATGATCAGGCAGAAATGTTTGATGGCAGCTGAGAAGTGGAATTACTGGCCAGATACATTAGCTGTCAAAGTGATGAAGCTTGCTATACGGCTGAGAAGGCAGCGGACCATATGTTGTTTTTATGCGCAACTGCGAGGGTTGAGAACGTTGCACTTTCACAGGGGCTTTCTGCTTGCCTTACATTTTGGAGAAGTCCACGTACGACTGACGTCTACTCTTCTGGTCCTGTAGAAAGTTGAGACTTGAAGTTTTGGTGTGGACAAGTGCCCCTCACGTAAGAACGGGTTTGGCCCCTCATCAAGCAACCATTTACCATTACCAAGTTACCAGGTTCTGATTTACCCCACCACCGCCCCCTCCTTCCCCCTCACCCAAGCCGACCTCAACTTCAGCTTCTCTTTCTCTCCGACGTCTTCTACCGTCTACATATCCGCTTTCCCGGCCCAGTCCGTTTACAGCAATTTATTCCCGGTTCTATCTCCTATCGCTGATAACATCTTTCAGCTTTTTTTTTTTTTTTACTTCGTCGCTCTCCTTCCTATCCTTTCTCAAACTATCAACAATCCCGTATATTCACATTCACAATGGCTGACACAGCAGGCAAGGTAAGCTTCCTCTTTTCTATCTTCAAAATCTAGAGCCTAATACTAACTGCCTCAGACTATTACTTGCAAGGTAAGAAACCAAATCTGCTCGCAGACATTGAATGATGAAAGCTCGAATTGTCGTGCTGACTGGAGCTCCGTAGGCGGCGGTTGCGTGGGCCGCGGGAGAACCACTGTCCATCGAAGACGTCGAGGTTGCCCCTCCTAAGGCCAATGAAGTCCGTATCAAAGTTCTGCACACCGGTGTCTGCCACACAGGTCCGTATTCGAACGGTTTCAGCTGCCGAAGTTTGCTGACAGCAGTAAGATGCCTACACACTTTCCGGAAAGGACCCCGAAGGTGCTTTCCCTGTCATCCTCGGACACGAGGGTGCCGGTATCGTCGAATCCGTTGGCGATGGCGTCACCAATGTGAAGCCTGGTGACTATGTTGTTGCTCTCTAGTATGTCGAACCTGATTGCGGGACCTCTGTAGGACGATTTTCTTAACATGATTGTAGCACTCCCGAGTGCAGGGAATGCAAGTTCTGCAAGTCCGGCAAGACCAACCTCTGCGGCAAGATCCGTGCGACCCAAGGAAAGGGTGTCATGCCCGACGGCACATCTCGTTTCAAGGCCCGCGGAAAGGACCTCCTGCACTTCATGGGCACCTCCACCTTCTCGCAGTACACCGTTGTTGCTGATATCTCCGTCGTGGCTGTCACCGAGAAGATCCCTACCGACCGATCCTGCCTTCTGGGTTGCGGTATCACCACCGGTTACGGTGCTGCCGTTGTCACCGCCAACGTCGAGGAGGGCTCCAACGTAGCCGTTTTCGGCGCGGGATGCGTTGGTCTGTCCGTTATCCAGGGTGCTGTCAAGAACAAGTCTGGCATGATCATCGCCGTCGATGTCAACGACGGCAAGGAAGAATGGGCCCGCAAGTTCGGTGCCACTCACTTCGTCAACCCGACCAAGCTCAACGGCAAGACCATCCAAGAGCAGCTGATCGAGATGACCGACGGCGGCTGCGACTACACCTTCGACTGCACCGGCAACGTCGGTGTCATGCGTGCTGCTCTGGAAGCCTGCCACAAGGGCTGGGGTGAGAGCATTATTATCGGTGTTGCTGCTGCTGGCCAGGAGATCTCCACTCGACGTAAGTCACCTCGTACTCAAGACTATCTTATCCACTCACTCACCACGCTTCGTCTAGCATTCCAACTCGTCACCGGCCGTGTATGGAAGGGATGTGCGTTCGGTGGCATCAAGGGTCGCACCCAGCTGCCAGGCCTGGTTGACGACTACCTGAGCGGCAACTTGAAGGTCGATGAGTTCATTACCCACCGCGAGCCCCTTTCCAAGATCAACACCGCTTTCGACCAGATGAAGCAGGGCGACTGCATTCGCTGTGTTGTGGACATGTCTTAAATATAAATATATCCAATCATGTACTTAGTTTATGGAACGAGATATGAAAAAGTTTATTGACCACGTTATCCCGCAAGTAGAAAGAATGGAGAGATTCCATTGAATCTCAACTGCAGGCCAGTTTATATAGGCCCGCACAATGTCCTCAGGGTCCTCAAAACCCCGCCTCCCAAGGTCCTATCCCCTACATACCGTCTACGCAATGTAACTACCTAGCACATAGGTAGTTACACGACGTCGAGCTTTCAATATCATATACAACAGTTCTCTACTCTCAAAATGTAGACACAGGGTTAGGTTGTGCCACAGACCTCCAGCATCATTTTTTTAACGTAAATATGTGCGCCAATAGAAAACCAACTACCGTACCTTAGTCTTCGACCACCACGGCACATAAAACGCCAGGAACCCAGGTCCTAAGTTACGTCACATGAAAAAGACCCGACTCCTCACGAACCTTCCTTCCCATGCCCATGAGGTCTCATCAAATCACCGTCCATCCCCACCCCGCACATCACAGGGAAAGGAAGGGAAATATGTAATCCATCTGTGCAGGACAGGGCAGGACAGGCATCCCGTCCCCCGCACAGCACAGTCCTCTCACTCGCGCTCGGACGAAATACCGTCCCGCCCGGCAATTGATCAGTCCCCAGGGCTGCGAACACTAAAATCACTGGAATTGTAAGGTAACGTTGTTGGATGGAGCATATCGGGCACGGGTCCGATCGGCTGCGCTGCCGTGGACGGGTCGGATCGGGCACGGTCCGGAGCTGACCTCAGGCTGACCTAAACGACCGTGCAGTTGACGAACAGCCTCGACCGGGCGTAGTGTTGAGTGGTTCTGAGCAATAAGAATAGCGAGAAATTTGAATTGGGGACGTCGAGGGGTTCCGTCTCTTTATAAAAATCTACTGCCCGAGATGCGTATTGGGACAAAACTCAAGTCTACGTTCTGAAACGATGAGAAAGTCAACTCAATTCATTCTTGTGTTTAGGTGTCAACGAGTGGCTATAGTTGGCTAGCGAGTCCGGTGATTTGAGCCTGATTGGCCCCAGGGTCGAGTACGCCTAGAACAGCTTGTGCTCAAGTGTCATGTCAGACTCGGGCTGCAATCCAACGCATGCGCGGAAGATGTTGGTCACGGCGCTGCGCTGCTTGGCCAAGGCGTTCACAACAGGAGTGCCTGGAGGAGTCAAAGGAGCCTTGAGCATGTAGCTCAGGACGCTAAGGACGCTGTGGAATCCCTTGTACTCCGCTCCCTCACCGGTCTTCCAGCTGATGCGGGTCATCATTTCAGCAAGCACGACCAAATCAATGATCAGGGGAGAGGCGAGCAGAGAATCCTCGCAAATGTTGAACAAACTGATGGTCTGGTGACCGCCCATAAAGATCTCAGCATAGTATTCGTCGAGAGCACGCTTGTTGTCGCCAACGGCGGGCATGTACTTGATCACAACGCAGTGATCAGGATGCTCGTCCTTCTTGTACAGAAGGTGGTTGGCCGCAACCATGTCGTCGACGACGTTGGACTTGGAAATCTCCTTCGAACGGAATTGCTTTTGAGAGCTCAAGTTCTTGCCGTCGTTGTTGCCAAGGTGGTTGTAACTGGCGATCGAGGTAAGTTTGATACCAGCGTTGATCAAGAAGTCGACCAGGGCAGACTTCATCTTGGTTTGACCGGACTTGAAGTCGTCACCACCAATGAAAGCTTTGTGCTTCTCAGCCAGGTCAATGGCACCGGGAACGAAGGTATTCTGGGGAGATCCGTTGATGAAAGGGGTGTTCTCCAAAATACAGGCAACAGCGAAGATAGTCGAAGGGGAGACCTCAGAGTGACCAGACTTGATGGCGTTCAGCAGGTTGTCGGCAGTATCATTCACGCCAGGCAGAACGTCGGCATAACGCTCGGTGTTAGCAGTCCACATAACAATAACCTTGTCAAGGCCGTTCTCATTTTTGAAGTTACTGGTTGTTGTTAGCAGGAATCAAGGAATTTATGCAGGGAAGACGTACCGGACGTCGGCCTGGATCTTCTCGACATGATCCCAAGAAGCCTTAGAACCTTCAAGGACGTTGTCTGCACGGTCCTCCTGGTTAGAGGCAATGAAGTCAGGGTAGTAGACGCTGGGTAAGGGCTTCAACTCCGCCATCTCCTTGCGAACGAGCTGCTTGAGGGTGGGCTCAAGGACCTGAGCACGGTCCATAGCATCAGCAAGATTCATGCTACTGATATCCCAGCCACCAATGACAATATCGTTGGGGTGGACCATCGGCAACATGTCGTTGAAGGGAATGTTGATCTCCTCGCCAGTTTTAGCGTCAGTTCCCAGCTTGATAGTTGAACTCATGACAAGAGAACCGTAGTAGTTGGCCGCACAGGAGCCCTCCTTGGTCTCCCAGGAGAGATTCCGGCGGTTAGCAATGATACCAGCAGTCACGGTAGAACCGTTGTTTCCACCCCAACCGACCAACATCATACCAACTTTGCCGACCTTGCGGTCAACCTTGAAGTGATAAGTATCGGCTTTGGGAGTAGCAACAAGCTTTCCATCTGCGGTGCGGGTGACGTCGGTGGTATGGTAAGTGTAGGTGCTCTTGATTTCCGCGTCAGTGTACTCGACATTTGGCGAGTTGACGGTAAACAGAGGGGCGCGGGCAGCTTGGCCGGACCCGTTCACGGCGCCATTGGCAGCAACATCCGAGTTTGCGTGGGGAGCCATCGTGTTCAGAATTTCGGGATGAAATCAAAAACAAGGGTTGTCAAATATGGCAGGATTGAGGATGTTTTTCTGAACACAGTATTTGTTTACTGGTGGTATATTATATTGGCTGGTGCTCCACCACGGTTGGATGAGCGCCGGCCGTTGAACGGGTGGTGCCGCCTAGAGAAGAACAACGTGAGCAAATGTCAATAGACGACGGTGGGACAGGAAACAAGGTTCGAAGACATGGTATTGTGTTCCAATGGTTCCGGAGACCCGGGGGACGTGTCTGGGAAACCGGGACACTCAGGGGATTGGGAGGCACTCACGAGTTAAGGTGTGTGGCGAAAATTTTGACGGTGTTGAGCGATCACGCCTCGAAGAAGAGTGTGATCAATTGGTTTGAGACAAGAGCGTAGGAACGAACTTGCGTCTGGAGTCAAAATTGAAGGAGGAAGAAAGAGGAGGAAAGAAGGAAAGTGGAAGGAGGGGAGGTCATGCTTTATAGCGGGAGACGACACTCCGCGGGTCACGTTTATCTTATCCGCCCTCATCCCGCAAGGAAAACACACCATCAATAATCGTTCCAAGTTCTCTAGCGATAACCCCTCGGGGATCCCAGACACAGCCAATCATCGTCAGATAAACAGTCGGGCCTCGAATCTCGACTCTGCTAGCGGGCTATTCGGATGACCCAGGACAGGCGGGGGAATTGCGGTGAAGAGTGAAGACAGGTTGAAAGTCGTTCAAAGGACCAGATGCACCGCTGTCACTGTCACTTCTCCATTACTTCCCCAAGTCCATTGTAAGGTTATCGCATGTCACTTGAAACCGGACTCGTGGTGGCTCGAAAGAAGACAAAGAATTGCTCTTCTAGCTAATGTTGGCTTTGCTGCAGTGCCCAAGACGATCTCGATTCTCCAGACCCTCACGCCTGCCCCCTACGTGCCTTACGGTCTTTGGTTGCTATCTCCACGCGGAGTAGACATTTCTGCTAGGAATATTTCGGAGACCTGGACGGCACTATGACTGCTTCGTAGTGTAAAACTTTGCTCGCAAACTAGGTACTGTCTAACTTGTTCCCTCTGATGGTCCACCTGTTGCGAGCTCCGCTTCTTGCGGTGAATCTCATTGCTTCCCAAATACGGCGACGCAGCATTGGTTCAGGATCGCGAAGACCATACCTGATCAAGAGCTTCAGAAGCTAAGTGTGACATGGGTTCCGGTGAGAAGCAATAATATTGCTGAGTTGGCTTGGACTCGCGTAGAACTGGACTAATCAAACCATACCTAAGTTGGAGTATTGTTACTAGGAGATCGTGCATGGGCCAATAACTACTAGTCTTACTAGTAAGGAGAACTCCGCAAAGTCCGCAGTCGCAGCCTGGAGCAGACCCGCAATCCCACTCCCATACGCTGACAGGACTCCGCTGAGCAAGGCGCTGGAAAAATCCGGATTCGGAAATCAGATTACACCTCGGGCTGGACTGATGGCCGATGGCGTATGGCGGGAAGGCCTTGTCAAGTGATGAGCCATATAATAAGACCAAGAGGCCGTTGCGGCTTCCACAACACTAATTGCGCTCCCCCAAGGCTTGATGTCAGGAATTTTGGCCCCTGGACCTCATGAGGTCAGCGGAAAGCTCGGATGGCAGGGTTCCATGGTTCAATTCTATCCGAAAGTTGAACCTTCCCCTGAAAGCTGCCGCAAACAGGAACTGATTGCTTGCAAAACTCATTTTTGAGTTCATCCTGCTGAAAAAGGCGGCCTGTTACTCAGATACTCACAGTCTGTGTGAAGATAGTCAAGTCAATTTTCGACAAAGTACAGAGTATAAGCTTGTTGATCTCAATGAGGTTGGCTTCAAAATATCTACACTGGTGCATTCTTGTTTGCTCAAGCTCGAGGTGGAGACTGTGAGCCTTAAATTTTTGCCTAATCAGAGCATGAGGTCTTTGTCTGCATGCTGTAACCATTCTGACTCTCGATTCCACGCTCTCGCGACTGTTGAAAGAACTGTCTTAATAATATGATTTCATTGCAGCATCTGACTGCATGCATGTTATAAGATTGGCAATCCTCTTCTTCGCTAATCGGTATCCAGACAGGAATGATGTTTGATCTTCAGTTGATTCCTGATATTATGACCTCTATCCTTTCAAGACTAAGTAGTATGGATCGCGTCTTCTTTTCATGAGGTCTGCCTTTATCATTGACGCGAACTTGGTCATGATTGAAGATAGGATCTTCGGCCTTCTTAGGTACGGGAGCACATAGCCTCCGGCGGTCCTGGGAGGGCTCGGAAATTCTATAATAATAGAAAACGTGGCGTTTTTCATGTGTATCATGTGATTGCAAGTAAATGGTTCTCGTTCTAGGTCTCGGAATTATTATTCCTTGCCCGTGAAAGATCAGCAAAAGGTGAGTTTCACGGTAAAAACTGAATAGATAGTCAGGGCTAGTTGTATGTTCTACGAGCTATATTCAGTTTGGGTTCGGCGACACTTCCATGACAGCTCATGACTTGCATAATCAAGTATATCTATACCCCGGTGTAAGCGCATGAACCAAGAGGAGCGAGCCAATCTGCCCCCGGACTGATTACTGCTGAACGCGAGACTTCAGAGAGCAGTTGGTAGACTCACAGTCTAGTGCCTACAGTATAAACCGACTTCGGACTGATCGAGTCTGCGGGTCTGAAATCGGGAACTTGAAAGACACCCAGGGCATGATGTACTCAAGAAAGGAAAGGAAATACCCCGGACTGGGTTGGAGAGGCTCGCACGCCCCCAGTTGTAGTGGGAAAGAATATGCGCGAAGGGAAGATGTAACGAGGGTCCTGGATGATGGGCTCGAGCGAAGCGCGGTTGGTGGTAGCGGTGGGATCTTAGTGGTCGGAGCCCCGAACAGTCGACCCCTGAAGGGAGATCTGCAAAGAAAAACACGGCTTGCTGCTCGTGCTCAGGGGCTCCAGTGTCGTTTGACTTGCCGGTTGAGGGGATCGTGCCTTGACTCCATCCGGATCTCTGCACATAAACGGGACTAGTGGACTTGGGGGTGACCATGAAAAAGGGGTAGCGAGAGCAAGAGCACTGGAAGTGTCGGTCTTCAGGTTAGAATCATTTGATCCCAAATCGCGTAAATATTAGAAAGATAATAATACTCATGATACAGCTCACGTCTGTCAAGGTCTGTGAAAGCCAAATTACTGTTGAGGTTTGTGGACGGTGGAACTGAGAATTGGAAGCTGACGCGTGTTGATGGAACGCTTTGTGATTCGGGGCGCTGGTCGCTTTCTTGAACTTCATCCACACGACACGGAGTTGGTTCATCGTGGCCCACAGCTGCTCTATTTATTATGATTATCGAATTCTTGTTATCATTGTCACCTGCTGCCATTGGCCATTGAGTCAACATATTAATTAATATTGTTTTAACCCCAAGGTAGATGCTAGTAGCCTTTCTCTCTCTGGTTACTTTGGACCTTGACTTCCACATCAACGCCTTTTTCGATCTCGCATCATCGTCCTCTGCCTCCAACGTCAAGTTAATACGGCCATTATTGCCCGGAGGACCATGGTTCATGCTGTTTGGTGAATTGTTAGATTTACGAATATACGACTAATGATTGAGCTGAGCTGCGCGCTGCCGCGTCGGATGATTCTCTAGCAACAGGGGAGCAGACGACGCTGAAGGCATTGTGTTTGTCCAGATGAAGGCTGGGGCAGATATGGACGAGTTGCCTACGGTAAAATGCTCCAGCTGTGGGGTCAATGTGGACATCATGACAATGGGGGACCATGTCTGCAAACCTGCAACTGGTACTTTGATCCGGTAATGCCCAAGTTAGGAGTAATCGCTGACCTCTGCGTAGCTATGTCACGAAGAACACCATCTCCTCCCCCTCCCCCTCCAAAGTCGGGCTTTCGGAGACCAACCCTGGGGTCGTTGGATGCAGGTTCCAAGACTGGGAGAGCAGGGCCACCATCACAGATCGATCCTCTCAGAGCTAGTATGTGTACTCCTGCGCCAGGATTTTGCTTCGTCTCTCTAGCATTTAATAACCGACATTGTAGACCGACCGTTTCTGCACCTTAATAGCGACGCGGGCGGCAATGATAGCTTTGACTCGTCTCTTTCGACCGCTCAGAGATCACGGTCTCCGCCTCGTCCACCACAGCGAAGCCAGACCTCCCCTCTTCCGTCCGAAAATCAGCCTACTAATACAGCGAGCAGTGGAGATGGAATCCCGAGTTTTCCTCTACCGCGATCAATGTCGGGGCGAAAGGTCAACGGAATGGAATTCAAGGAAACGATCTCGGTACCTTCCGCCCCGTCTTCAGCCTATGCAGGCGCAATGAGCAAGGACCACTATAGTCCGTCGCATACTGCGCATATACCCTCTGGATCGCACCAAGAACATCCCCCGCCGCCACTTGCAAAGGACAATGTATCTAGCGGACATCAGCACACATTATCTATAGAGAGCAAAAGCAGTTATAGAACGTCCTTAGCGAGTACGCGTTATGGCGACCGAAGCTCGAAACGATCAACCGCAATGTCCAGCATGGCCCGCCCAGGATACAGGTACGAGGACGAAATATTACCACCAATTCCCTCTTCTCCTCGGCACTTCCTTCATGATTCGGTTTTCTCAGATTCGTCCATGTCGGAGATGTCTGCGAGACATGAGGGCAAGAGCGAAGTACATAGCGGCTTGGATTTCGGTGCTGGACAGTCAAGTTTCAAGGCCGAGGTTGATAAACCGAATGCTAGTCCACTGCGTGTCTCGTCAAACACCAATTCCGACCGCCTTAGCGGCTCTCGTGGATCCGCAGAGTTATTTTTTAGCAGTCCGGCACAGAGCTCTTATGGCGCGCCCAGCCATATGCCGGACCCGTCAGAAGTGCGCTCGGTGTCACCAGCTGGGTCTGCCAATGTCGAGTACAAAGCCTTCAAACCCTCGGGCTCCCACTACCTACAACCTAACCCCACCGATCAGGGTCAGAGCGACGAAATGCATAGGAAGAACTCGGATGCAACTAGCGAAGGTGCACTCTCAGTATCCAACTTTGCCCGTGCCCTGGGTCTCGATATTGGAGACGACACAGTAGAGGACTCGACAGCCTCATCAAGCTCTTCACCATCTGACATTCGAAGCGGTACATCTTTATCTAGCATACAATCGGACAGCAGCGTGTCGAAGCAGCAGCCGGCCGATGACAGTCGTCTTGGTTCTGTCACTGAGAATCCTCAGAGCGAGGCGCAGCTTAAATCACCGCATATCCTGGAGGACGCCTCTCACACAGAAGGTCCTACCCTCCTCGAACCGCCCCGTATCCCCGAATCTCTTCGGAGCCCTGACTCCCCTACAGACCCGGCTCTTCTCGGGGGCAGCGTATCTCTCATTGCTGAACGATCACCTACCCAGCTAGATGATATGCATGAACGACAGCCATTGGCGCGGTCTGCCACGGAACCGACACCCCGTCCGCAACAACCACGCCCACGCGGACCCTGCCGGGGCTGCGGCGAGATGATAATGGGCAAGTCCGTCTCATCCGCCGACGGCCGCCTAACCGGGCGCTATCACCGCGCCTGCTTCGTCTGTTTCCAGTGCCGTACCCCCTTTGAAACTAACGACTTCTACGTCCTCAACGACCGTCCCTACTGCGCTCAACATTACCACGAACGCAACGGTTCCATCTGCGCCACTTGCCACACTGGCATCGAAGGCCAATACCTCGAGACAAACGAACGCACGGGGCCCGGACCCGGCGATCGCCAGAAATTCCACCCGGACTGTCTCCGCTGTCGCACCTGCCATATGGACCTAAGGGGCGAATATTTCGAATGGAACGGCATGGTTTACTGCGAGCGCGATGCTAGACGCGCAGCGGCCTCCGTACCCCCTCCTCGCTTCCATCGTCCCACTACGCCATCCTCCCCTCTCGCCCCTCCTTATCCGCCTCCTTCATCACGCGGACGACCTCCACCACGTGGCTACCCTGGCCGAGGCCGCGGCGGCTTCCGCCCTCCTCCTGGATCACTTGATCCATATGGCCGCGGACGAGGACCGTACGGCCCGCCCCCTCCTTCACATGGTCAGCTCGGCCCACCGCCTGATGCTGGACCCCGCCGCTTTCCTGAGCGACGAACAACCAAACTCATGATGATATGATACGTTAACTCCTTTCGGTGTTTTAACTATATCCATTCCGTATACACGCGGTAGGCCAGAGGACTTTGGCCCTCACCTTTGCATCTTGTACTTCTACTGTACCACCACCTCGTTTCTACGTTTTTCCGGTCGTCAGCTTCTGCTTATTGGGTTCATGATTCTATTCCGCCTCCGACGATGTCCAGACCACTCACATTTGATGTTACACACCCTTCTTCTTCTTCCTCTTCCTCTTCTTTTTTCTTTTTTCTTTTTTTTTTTTTTTTTTTTT
>MU628586.1:0-57988 GCA_025688805.1 Aspergillus egyptiacus | reverse complement strand
TCTCTTTTCTTTTCCTGATGTCACTAATCTCGGCAGTTGTCTTTCCTTCCTACCTACCTACATTATATCTTTGACTTGTAGCTGTATCGGAGGGTTTCTCTCAGGGAGTGCGGGCTTGTTTGATAATACCTTGACCGCATACAGGTGGCTTTGGGTGGCGTGGCTCTTTGATTATATACCACCAGTTTCTGGCTTTAGGCATTTCAAAATCAACTACAATTGATACATTGTGGAACTACTTGGACCTGTGCCTTTGCTCGTATCACGTACTTGATGCTGTTTATACTGGGCCACGTACTACAGAGGACAGTAATTATCTGCTAACAACACTGCGGCCCTAGGCATAACATATTTGTTCCTGCTACGCTTCAGACAGCATTAGACCAGTAGGAGAATTTTCCGCCTCAGCTCGCCAGAGAGACAGGGTGAGGTTACGGTAAAGCCAGACAAGCACTGTGGTTGGCGGAATGATGGGATGGGGGATCGACGGCGACAAGTGCGGGGGAGGCATAACTAGGACTGATGTAGTAATGGTCAAGTTGATCATGGTTGAATAACCGAAAAAAGCCTGTCGAAGACTCGAAGTTCTCTTGTTCCCTGGATGTGGATACTTAGGACCGTGGTATGTCTGATGTAGGGCTAACCATGCTAGGGCATACCTAGTATCCGGCTGGTCTATACTCTCCGTTCCTGCCGTATCCTCACAGCTCCCCAAGTAAGTCGCGAGTGCTGGGTGAGTCCCATCTGATAATCTGGAGGTATTCTTCCAGTATAACCTCTCCGTAAGGTACCCCGCGCGCCAAGGGCATCCCGGCTCGAGTGGATGCAGGAATATAGCCTGAATACCCCCACCCTACACCACGGCCACAACATTACCCAGCCAACAATGATGTTAATGGACGTGAGATTTCTCTTTACCTCTCCACGATCCTGGAGACAAACTGCCTAAATACCCCAGACTTTCAAAACACGCGGACTATCTCCGACCTGGCAGGGTCCACCATGATCCATACATAGATTCTGTATAAAAATGTAGATAGCCCCGGTTACATGGCTTCCCAGGAGCCGTTCCCAAGCAAACAGCTGTACGCAAAATGAGGTCGCCTCTGTTACCTCTCCTACTAGCGCTCGTCTTTGTCACCGTCTCCGTCGCCGAAGATGGTCTGGCCGCCTGGCTGCGCTACGCCCGCATCCCCGACGCAGAAAGCTACCATGCCGACCTCCCCTCGGTAATCGTTACTCTCAACGCAACAGAGGGATATCCCGTACATACAGCCGGGCAGGAACTCTTCGACGGGTTTAAAGGTATCTTCGGCAAGACCCTGACCTTTTCCACCCGGCCACCCTCCTCGTGTGCGAACAACAACGGCATCAAGAAGGCAACAGTAACTGTCGGCACCCTCGACGCGTACACTGCGAGCGGCCGCAAAATCCAAGATCATGTAGATCTCAGCCTCGACGGGGACGGATACTACCTCTCTGTCCAAGGCGCAGAAGTACTAATCCTCGGCGCCAACGAGCGCGGAGCCCTGTACGGAACCTTCGACTACCTCTCTCGGCTCGCGCAGGGCATCGTCGCTGACGACATCTCGATCACTTCCAACCCCTCCGCTCCCATCCGCTGGGTGAACCAGTGGGATAACATGGCTGACGGCGGCACCCACGGCAGCGTGGAGAGGGGATACGGCGGGGACTCGATTTTCTTCTGGGACGGCAAAGTCCGCGACGACCTCAGCCGGGCGAGGCAATACGCGCGCCTGCTCGCCTCCATCGGGATCAACGGATGCGTCGTGAACAACGTCAACGCGAACGAGACGATCCTGACGCCGGAGAACATGGACGGGGTCGCCCGGATCGCGGACGCGTTCCGTCCGTACGGTGTCCAGCTAGGGCTGTCGATGAACTTTGCCTCGCCGGAGACGCTGGGCGGGCTGGACACGTTCGATCCGGTAGACGAGGACGTCAGCGCCTTTTGGCAACGCGTCACGGACGACCTCTACGCCCGAATCCCCGATATGGCCGGCTATCTGGTCAAAGCGAGCAGTGAGGGCCAGCCGGGA
The DNA here is from genome assembly GCA_025688805.1 of Aspergillus egyptiacus. Taxonomy (NCBI): domain Eukaryota; kingdom Fungi; phylum Ascomycota; class Eurotiomycetes; order Eurotiales; family Aspergillaceae; genus Aspergillus; species Aspergillus egyptiacus. Next base: position 55,928 of record MU628586.1, on the reverse strand, counting down.
CCGCTCACCTACAACCGGACGCTGGCGGAGGGGGCGAATGTCTTTGCGCGCGCGCTGCAGAGCCACGGCGGGATCGTCCTGTTCCGGGCGTTCGTCTACGACCATCGGAATCTGGACCAGGACGCGGATTGGAAGGCGGACCGGGCGAATGCGGCGGTGGAGTTCTTCGACGGGCTGGATGGGGACTTCGAGGACAATGTCGTCGTGCAGATCAAGAACGGCCCGATTGACTTCCAGGTGCGCGAGCCGGTCTCGCCGCTCTTTGCGCATTTGCGGAACACGGCCAGTGCGATCGAGCTGCAGATCACGCAGGAGTATCTGGGCCAGCAATGCCATCTGGTCTACCTGGCGGAGATGTGGAGGGAGATTCTCGATTTCGACCTGCGGGTCGAGAACCGCGAGTCGAGGGTCCGCGATATCATCTCCGGACAGAGATTCAGCAATCGACTGGGCGGCTACGCCGGCGTCGCGAACGTAGGCCTCAACTCCACCTGGCTGGGCAGCCACCTGGCGATGTCGAATCTCTACGCCTTCGGCAGACTCGCCTGGGATCCGACGGAGGAGCCCGTCGAGATGCTCCGCCAATGGACCAAGCTGACCTTCAGCCACGACGAGGAGGTCCTCGACACCATCGCCCGCATGTCCATGGCCTCGTGGCCCGCCTACGAGAACTACACGGGCAACCTCGGCATCCAAACCCTAACGGACATCCTGCTCGGCCACTACGGGCCCAACCCGGCCTCCCAGGACAACAACCCCTGGGGCCAGTGGACGCGCGCAGACGCCGACACCATCGGCATGGACCGCACGGTGTGGAACGGCACGGGCTTCGCAGGCCAATACCCGGAGGAGATCCACCGGATGTACGAATCCCTCGAAACCACCCCGGACAACCTCCTCCTCTGGTTCCACCACGTCCCCTACACGCACCGTCTGCGGGAGACCAATAAGACGGTGATCCAGCACTTCTACGACGCCCACTACGCCGGCAGCGCCACCGCGCAATCCTTCGTCCCGCAGTGGGAGCGCCTCAAGCACAAGCTCGACCCCGAGCGCTACGAGCACGTCCTCTTCCGCCTGACCTACCAAGCCGGCCACGCGCTCGTCTGGCGCGACTCCATCACCACCTTCTACCACAACAAATCCGGCATCCCCGACGCCGCCGGCCGCGTCGGCCACCACCCCTACCGGATCGAGGCGGAGGAAATGGATCTCCTCGACGGATACAAGATCTACGCCGTCTCCCCCTTCGAAGCAGCCAGCGGGGCCCGCTGCATCGTGACGGCCGATAACTCGACGGCCGGCACGGCGGAGACGACACTGCGTGGCGTCGAGCCGGGGGTCTACGACCTCGCGGTGAATTACTACGACCAGGCGATCGGGAACTCGACCTGGACGGTTTTCCTGGATGGGGAGGTCGTGGGGCGCTGGAATGGGGATTTGGAGTATCGGTTGGGACGCGCGCCGTCGCCGTATATCGATGGGCAGACGGCCGCGAGGGTCACGTTTGGGGGCGTTAGGGTTAGGAGGAAGGGGAGTCGGTTGAGGATCGTGGGCGTTCCGGATGGGGAGGAGCCGGCGGCGGTGGATTATGTTTCGGTTTTGCCGGTGGGGGTTGTGGATTAGGGGCTTGGTTTACTGGTGCTTCATTTTGGGGAAACGGGGTGGGTGGGGTTGTTTGTGTATATAGGGTTATTGGTATGGTGGGAGGATGGGAGAGGATGGTTGGGACGTTGGGGGGTGCAGTGGTATGGCCTGGATACTACGCTGGGATTAGAATCGACCAAGGGTTGGTAGAGTGGACTTTTGTCTACACTTGTCCAAGGAGATTTCAGATCTGTATAAATCTTATATTTGTTCAAGATATTCCTCTCAGGTAGAGGTATAATTGACCGCAGTTGTCATATGTATATAGCTGTCCCCTTCGGATACTCAGCACTCATTCATGCCATTCATACTCCATAACTGGCGGGACCTGTGAGTACAGCACTATTACTTCGGACTGTTGTATCTACCGTAGCCCTCTTGTATGAGTATTAGAGTCAGATAGACCTGTGAGATGTGTCAGGTGGTTAACTAAACTAAAAACCCCTGGTGGCCGTGTGAGGCGGTTGATACCCTAAATACTATAATCTCGAGGCCTACCCTAGACGAGGGGACCTACGCAAGACTCTGCTGGTTTAAGTAGGGGCCGCAAGTAAGTTATGTAACAAGGCCTGTTTGTTGGTTGAAAGAATGATGACCAAAGTGGACTCAGCCTTTAGATGCAGTCTACCAGGCAATGCTGTTTTCTCAGGGCTTGCTATTTTGCTGTAGAGGGAGAACATGGAGGCCGGAGGCTCGCGGCATGTTTAAGCTTTGGTGTCGGGATTTGGCTTTGTGGGTGCGGTACCACTGGGATTTATTTATAAGGTACTGTCTCAGCTGACATGGATGTGGTGACGCATAAGAGGAGAATGGTCTGCGTCTTTAATGGTTTATTGGGTTGTCAGGGTGAATGTCTGGTTAGGAGTTGGAACACCTAGACTACCAGGTTGTGGGAGGGTTCTGCTTACAGTATGGGTATTCTGTTATTTAGGATAAACAGAGAATTTAGCACCTGTATGCTGCAGTGAAGGATGGAATAGGAGACAAAATGTGGTCTTCGCTCTGAGTCATTGCTAAGAGCCTGTCCATATGTTTATATATCTCTCTCTATAGCTGGAGAGATGCATTCTCCACGGATACTGAGAGCTCAGTATGTATATCAGCTTGACACATGTTTGAGAAACTAAGGCAGTGGTTTAGATTATTTGGACAGGACATACTCATACCTGGGTTAATGCTGCCTACGAAGGTACAGTAGTAGTAACCTGTCTTACGTAGAGAACAGAGAAGTATACAGAGATTACGTAAACATCCGACGTCATTTGGAGCCCCACGTGCCAAATCAGACGAGATCGAACATGTGCCTTTTTTGCTAATTCCAAGCTCTTCTCAAGGTCATCGTTCCGTTTCCGTGGCTGAGATACTACCTCCAGGCGGGGTCCTTTGAAAATCATCTGCTCATCCACTAATTTCATGACCATACCTTTCTGCCGCAGTCAGGTGTGTGAGCCGCAATCTCAGCTCTGCGGTTGGACCTTCAGCTGACTCGACTGTATATATAGGTCATCGCACGCTTCCGGATCCTGTTTTCTTGCAGATACATAGACCACTTCGTAATCCTACCGATTTGCTTGCGGTCACCAACCCTGTCCGGCGCAACAAGAAACGAGACCCCCTTCGCACCCGTTGCGGCTCCCCACCAAACAATATGGCGCAGAGCACCGATGCGATCCCGAAGAGACCCAAGGGTGAGTTACTCTGCACTGACGTTAGGAGCGGTCCCTAACCGCGCGTATTTTAGGCATCCTTAAAAACTCGAGCTCGCAGAGCCAACTCCACGTCACTCAACACTCTCCGACCCCTCCCGCAGTCGATACAAAGGAAATTACCCTGCAAAACACCCTTCAGAATGCCGGTCGCCGGCCCTCAACGGCTTCTCGTCGCACCTCCCTCGCAAGCTCCCACGGCCGTCTCGATGAGGCTTCGCCGCGTCTGAAGTGGGATGAGGCCAACCTCTACCTGACCGAGCAGGAGAAGACGGCCAAGATGAAGATCGACGAGCCGAAGACCCCGTATGCCCCGCACTACGACCCGACCGAGGACGAGGAGGAGATGAGACTTGCAGGGGCCCAGGAAAGCCTGATCAATCCGCAGGGCGTGGTCGTCGACGAGTTCGATAAGAACAAGCCTAGATCCCAGAAGAAGATCTCAGACGATGAGATACCCGAGCTGGAACTGGGTGAACCCGAAGAGTCGATCACGGAGGTCGCGCATGGCGAGGGCGACCGCATTATGCGTGCACGCAGTCTCAGCAACGAGTCTCATCGCAGCGATAAGCATGTCGTCGTTGGGACGAACGGTACGACCGAGGACGGGGATGCCCTTCTGACGCCCGAGGAGGCGAAGGAGAAACACCGCCAGTTTGAGCAAATGCGGAAAAAGCATTATGAGATGCGGAACATCAAGGAGATTCTAGCGTGGGTTCCCCTTATCGCCCATATGTAGGCTTTTCCTTTTGGTCGAGATGCTAACCTTGACAGCCACCCGGAGGAACTGGATGAAATGGACGAAGATGACGACGAAGAGGCTTCAAGCTCCGGCGCTCCGCCTCCTGTGCCACAAATTCCGCAGCAGTTCGTGAACAGAGGCAAATGAGCCCCGCGCCGTGGCTGTTGATGTCGATTTTGTCTTTTTATTCCCCTGTTACTGTATATTCCCTAGCGTCTTAAGTTATGAGCATAAGATGAGTGACGAATCGGATGAGTTTTTCGAGAATCTTGTTTTATTTACGTCGACCCGTTCTATTTTTATTCTCCGATAGATTGTCTTTTCTGGTTTGAGTGTGTTGCCTGTTGGATTCAGTATCCAGAAGAGTGAATGATATCTGCTCTGTCATCTGCTGCCATTTGTGCAGTTAGACTGCCACTATATCAGACGCTGAGTCGTCGGTATAGTCCGTAGAACGAGGCGGCTCAGGAGAAACTCGGGAGGATTTTCAGCATATGCGGATCGTATGACAAGCTCCACGAGACTATTTCTGATAGCGCCTAATTCTGTACACAAGATATACTAAAATTGGATGTCTTGCCTTGATTCCAGGCTCCAAGGATAATCTCGTTTGGTCTGGCCAGCTTGTGTTTGTTTTTCCTTTTTTACAGGCTGCACCTGCATCTGCACCTCTCGCTTGCTTTCTCCAACATTTCTTCAACTCGCATCCTTTCTCTCACGCAATTATTCCGCACTGTTTATATCGACACAGTTTATTCTATTTCTGTAATTAAGAACCGCAACCATGTTCGATCTGGATAAACCGCAGGAACAGTCCCAGACAGCTCCCACTGCCACGACTCAGGAGCCCACCGCTACCGAAGCCGCTCCTGCACCGCAGCCTGCTACTGAGCCTCTCGCAGCTACAACCTCTCCTGCAGCTACGGCTACCGCGGATGCCCCTCCTGCTGCTGAACCTGCTCCTGGCCTGGGTGCCGAGCCGGCCACAACGACCACGACCGTAACCACCCCGACTCCAGCTCCTGAGTCAGAGGCACCGGCAGCAGCTGAAGAAAAAAACGAGTCCGTCAAACCAGACTACTTTACCAAGACCCCGGCGCTTGAGCAGCTCTTCGACCGTCTGCCGAGTATCCTTTCCAAGACCGGCCATGAAGAGATGTGGGGTGTGCCCCTGAAGCACGAGGCTACTGATGTCCCCACTATCAACGTGCTGATCAAGTTCCTCCGCGCCAATGCCGGAGACCTCAAACTCGCTGAGGAGCAGTTGACCAAGGCTCTCGAATGGCGCCAGAATCTGGACCCATTGTCTTTGGTGGATGAGTCGAAGAACAAATATGATGCGGATAAGTTTAGCGGGCTCGGCTACTTGACTACGTATGAGCGGGAGGACAAGGGCAATTTGGTTGTTACTTGGAATATCTATGGTGCTGTGAAGAAGATCGATGAGACATTTGGCGACCTTGATGAGTATGTATCTCGATCCTCGCCCGGTTTTCTTTGTGACTAAAACCATGTTTGCAGGTTCATCAAATGGCGTGTGGCTCTTATGGAACTCGCCGTTCAGGAACTGGGGATGGACAAGGCTACGTCAGTCATCGACTACGATGGTGAAGACTCCTACCAGATGATCCAGGTCCACGACTACCTCAACGTCAGCTTCTTCCGCCTGAACCCCAACATCCGCGCGGCGACCAAAAAGACCATCGAGGTGTTCAGCACGGCCTACCCGGAGCTTCTGCGCGAGAAGTACTTCGTCAACGTCCCCTCCATCATGGGCTGGATGTTTTCTCTCGTCAAGCTGTTCGTCAACCCAAACACCACCCGCAAGTTCCACCCCATTTCCAACGGCACCAACCTGGCTCGGGAATTCCCTGGCGTGGCGCAGAAGTTCCCCAAGAATTATGGCGGTGATGGCCCTGAGCTGGAGGGCTCCGCGCGTACGGTTGCCCTGAACCACTAGGTGTAACCGCCTTCTTCTGTGAGCGTTAAGCCGTGATGAGGCCTGCTTTTTTCGCTGTTTTCTGCTTTTTTTATGATACCTCTTAGAACTGTTTCGGGTTGCGAGGAGTATTGTCCAGGACTGTTATCTTGGTTGGTCCGGCCGCCTAATACTGTATACTTAATCTCTAATCAATTGCATTCTCTGGGATTGTTGGGCTTGCAGTTGTGTATCCACTGAGGCCGTCTGGTCGTATTCACGACTTTCACCGACCGTCAGAACACAGGGCCAGTATTACGTTAGTCATACTGAAGATCCTCATGACATTCAGTGCGTAGAAAAGTATCCATCTTAAGCAACACCGGAAGTTCCTGTTACGATCGGTTCCCGGGACATCATAAGGCCGAGCCTCACTCCGCCTTTGCGCGTTAAGTCCGCCGCGATCATCGCTCCAGACTCCAGAGCGTCAGTTCAGGTTTCGCGGAGGCAGAACGGGGCACTTAATTCATTTACTTTTGAGTGCAATCGTCTTCGCTCAGAATGCGTCTTGCCGTCTGTGACTGGCCCTCACCTGTGAACTGAGATTAACACCACCGACCGATCCAACTTTCCGACCTCTCACCTCTCACCTCTTCTTCCTCTGACCAACCTCATCCCCAACATACATAGCCTCCCTTGACGAGCCAAAATGTCCGTCTGGAACCCCGACAACATCCGCGACGTCGCCGAGTCCGTCGGCATCGTCAACCTCAGCAACGACGTCACCGAAAATCTTGCCCGCGATGTCGAATACCGCGTCTCGCAGGTTCTCGAAGAAGCGCTTAAATTTATGCGACATAGTCGGCGGACATTACTCACAACACAAGATATCGCGCTCGCGCTGCGCGTGCTGGACGTCGAGCCGCTGTACGGGTACGAATCAACGAGGCCGCTGAAATTCGGAGAGGCGAGCTTGGGGCCCGGACAACCGCTTTTCTATGTGGAGGATGAGGAGGTGGACTTTGAGAAGTTGATCAATGCGCCCTTGCCGAAGGTGCCTCGGGAGGTCACTTTCACCGGTATTTCTCTTCCATCGCGTTTGGTTGTTCGATTATGCTAATTGTGTAGCACACTGGCTCGCCGTCGAAGGCGTCCAACCGTCTATACCACAGAACCCGACCGCCGCGGACTCGCGGAACCTCGAGTTGATGTCTAAAGGGCCGAACGCGAACGCGACGCTGGCGGCTATGAGCGGAAATGGGAATGTGGCTGTTAAGCCACTCGTTAAGCATGTCTTGTCCAAGGAGCTGCAGCTGTACTTTGAGAAAGTGTGCAATGCCTTCCTGGACGAATCGAGCGAGAAGTATCGGACCTCGGCGTATGCGAGCTTGCGCGAGGACCCGGGGTTGCATCAGCTCGTGCCGTACTTCGTCCAGTTTATCTCAGAGAAGGTCACGCATGCCTTGAAGGATATCTTTGTCCTGACGCAGGTCATGCATATGGCTGAAGCCTTGGTACAGAACAAATCTCTCTATGTGGATCCATATGTATGTCTTCTCAATCTTCTGCCACTGCAGCAGATACTGACTGTATAGGTCGCCTCCCTCGTCCCCCCAATCCTCACCTGTCTAATCGGCCGCCAACTCGGTGGAACCGCCGATCTCTCCGAACAATTCGCCCTCCGCGATCTCTCCGCCTCGCTCCTTGGCCTCATTGCAGCCAAATACTCCCACTCCTCCCACACCCTCAAACCTCGTCTCGCACGCTCCTGCCTTAAAACCTTCCTCGACCCCTCCAAGCCCTTCGGCGCTCATTACGGTGCCATTATCGGCCTCCACGCTGTCGGCGGCACGGAAGGCGTCCGTGTCCTCATCATCCCTAATCTACCCACCTATGATACCTTATTGAAAGACGGCCTTGCCGAGGATAGTCCCCGACGGCCCGAAGCAGAGAAGGTCCTCAGTGTTCTCCTTGGTATTCTTACATCGTTGAGAGAGACAAAGGCGCCATTGACAAATGGATATGGGGCGGGCAGTGTTACGGACGAGTTAAGAGACCGGTTGACAGCGAAGATAGGGCCGGTTTTGGCCCAGAGGGTTGCAGAGACGGGGGATGTACAGCTTGTGCATGCAATTCTGACAGACTAGTTGCAGTCTGTCACTTGGCCGTATGAACTAACTCTCACCTGTCCTTTGGGTGGTCATAATGATACCTTGCTATATTAATCTTATGAAGCTTTTACCGTTTGTCTCTTGCAACTTGGAACTGGGACCTCAACCCCTAAAACAAGCTTAATAAGCGATCGCCACCTCCAGCCTTACACGTAACCGCCGGAACTATCTAATAGTACTTTAATTGATCCATAGCTGCATGCATACGCGAAGCATTGGACTGTACCTATTCAACGTGCTAATCATACTACCGCACCCAAGCTGACAAGAGGCTCTGTCGATTGGCGACGTCATAAGGTGCCTGGCCAGGCGCCCGAGACCGCCTTCTGTTTACGGTATACTTTCGTGTGACAGCCGTACCACGTATCATACTAGCCAATACCGTGTTAATGTTACCGTACTATACCTTCCAAGTTACTGACTTCTTCCAGACACACCGACGTCTTCGTATGCTCCTGTCTGCTCTCCGGTTACTTCCTTGTTGTTTGTTCCATTTGATTAGTATCTGCGGAGTATTATTCCTGTATTTCGCCGTCATCCCATAAAATCTCTCAGCTGCAGCTGCTCGAGTCTGTTTGCCTTGGAGCTTCTTCCAGGATACCCCTCCGGCAACAGCCCGATCCCGCTTCTAACAGGTTTACCGCTGCCCGCGGCCCCACGGCGCACTGCACTCAAAATTCTCAGGCCCACAGAAAGCGACAGCAAGAATAATAATAGGAAAAAAGAACTTCCACAACTCAACGCCTTCTTGCCTTGTTTGCGCTCCCCACGTCTGTGTGTTTCTTTTCTTCACAATTTCCTTGACCTCTTGTCTTCTGCTGCTGCACCGAGACCGCTTGTAACTTGATTCTTGACTCTGTCCATCTTGTGCGAAGTCAAGATTCAACAGCAGATGTCAACAGCCGTGGCGTCTTGCTCTATCGTGCTCTTTTAAGCCCGACTCGTCCTGCCTTCCATGAACGCGAAGGACCTCCTGCGATTTCTGTCTAAGCCTGCAAAGTGAGTCGCCATTTGCAACAATTGCCTTCCTCCTTTGCTCACCGACCCTTCGCGAACCCGGCCCCCATCGATCATTCATCAATATCAAGAGCACGCGACTGACATCCTGTCTCTACAGACCCAGATAACACCCCTTCAAGCGACAAGCTTTTATCACTACTACTCTTATCACTATATCCAGAATTGAAGCAGATATCCTCGTCTGCTAGACCCGATACTCCCCACGGTATCGGTATCTTCAGCACGAGGCGCACCTCCATAGCCACCATTCCCTTTTCTCGAGGTTTCTTCCTCCTATCGCTTTCTTTTCGACCTCCCTAGCACCCCTTCGGGTTATTGGAATCTCACAAACCTCGGCTGAGCGCCATCTTCTGTTCTCAGTTTTTCAGGGCCTTCTCTTCTCAGACGGACATCCCCCCCTGTTCGTCTGGGTCGCAGATAGTGCTTCTAGGCTTCTTGTCTACGATCACAAGCCAATCGAGTCTGCACAACAACCGTATCGACGAATATACTCGTCCGCCAAAAAGCAAATAACCAGAGATATGGTCAGCCTCAGCATTCCCAAGCATTATACAGGGTCGCCTTCCTCGTTCGCCCCGACTCCGTCCTTGACGATCAACCATGAGGCAACCCAGGATCTAGACTCCACCAATGCCTTCGAAGGTACGTGACATTTGCCGTTGAGATTAATCAGGACTACGCTGACTAGTTAGGCCCGGAGAAGCTTCTGGAGGTCTGGTTCGCCCCGTCCGCTAAGGACCTGCCCCGATCGAACCCCCAAGGTTTGAAGGTCGTGTCCGAGGAAGTATGGAAGGAGATGCTGGATATCGTCAACTGCCAGGTGCTGTCGATCGTCTCATCTGAAGACGTGGACGCGTATCTCTTGTCGGAGTCCAGCATGTTCGTCTGGCCGCACAAGCTGATTCTCAAGACATGCGGCACCACCACCTTGCTCTCCGGTCTGCCTCGTATCCTTGAAATTGCGGCCATGTACGGCGGCTTTCCCAAGTCTACGGCCCCGCCTTCGCAGGGCATTACCGTCGCCGCTGCTCCGTACCGGGTGTTCTACAGCCGCAAGAACTTCCTCTTCCCTGACCGTCAGCGCGGTCCTCACCGCAGCTGGAGGGACGAAGTTCGCTCCATGGACAAGCTCTTTCTCAACGGTAGCGCCTATATGATTGGAAAGATGAATGGTGACCACTGGTATCTCTACATCACTGAGCCGAACACCTTGCTCACACCTCCCGCCACTCCGACGGCGGACTCGGATGATGAAGGTACGGAGACCAAATTCATCCAGCTCCCGGATCGCTCTGATCTGGCGACTGCGGACGATGCTTCCGATGAGACACTTGAGGTGTTGATGACGGACCTGGATGAGGAGAACGCCAAGCAATTCTATCTGGACCATGCTACTAGCGTTGCCGAAAAGCGTTACAGCAACTTCGAATCTAACAAGGACGACCACGTCGACGTCTTCAGCAACGGCTCCGACCTTGATGATATCTCGAACCCGGGCAGCGGCATCTTGCCCGCAGAGCTGACCACTGAAGGCCACGCTCTTGGCACTGTGGTTTCCGAGTCTTCTGGCTTGTCCGATGTGTATCCCAAAGACAAGTTTCCCGAGTCGCGCATTGACGCCTATCTGTTCACCCCATGCGGCTTTTCTGCGAACGGCGTGATTCCCGCGCCTAACGGCGCGCAGGGCACCCACTACTTCACCGTCCATGTGACGCCTGAGCCTCACTGCTCTTACGCGTCATTCGAGACTAACGTGCCTCACTCGCGGAACGGCCAGACCACTGCAGACATCATTCAACAGGTGGTGAACATCTTCAAGCCGGGTCGCTTCAGCGTGACTGTGTTTGAAGCCAAGCCTGGTGTCGACGGTGACTGGGACGCCAACAAGGAAGCTCGCTACATTGAACGACAGGCCGCCCGTCGCGTCTCCAAGGGCGAGAACGTGGAGGGATACAAACGTATTGATCGGATTGTTCATGATCTTGACGGATATGACCTGGTGTTCCGTTACTATGAACGGCTCGATTGGAAGGGGGGGGCCCCTCGGCTCGGCGAAGAACGCGTTTAGGTCATCCGTTTGTCATCGTGTCGAATGCTGAGTACTAAATTGCCGGATCGTCGTTTGGTAGCTTTATTCTTTATTTTCTATTTCTTCTCCCCTCAGTGTTGGGCTTTTTTTACGATAGTCGTTCATTCAGCTAGCGTTGTTGTCTTTGTTCTTAGTGAGCTCCACTCCACGTGAGATAATCAATTTCGGGTTACTTTACTGCAAGTACTAGATACCTTACTACTTTAGACTTTCCTCAATAGTTAATTTTTACGTAGTACTAGTATGTAGTTGAATTAAACTACAAAATCAGGGTTCTCCAAGAGTCAAACGGGAAAGGTTGGTCTGGGCTGTACAACTGCCAAATCGGGCCGGAACATCTTGATTCCACCTGATGCGGATGCGCTCAGCAAGCTTCAACCCAGATTCAATAACACCCAATACCACCAACCGACCCTCGAACCATCTAATCCAGCCTTTCACATCTCCTCTATTAAATCACTCGCCTCGAATATCCTACCCTAACCTAAACCGTCGCCTCACCTCACCTCGCCTTCACATTCCACCGACACCCAGCAAACTCTCATAACACAACCAACAAAGAACCAAAACTCCAGGAAGAGAAAAAAAGAAAGAGAAACTCCCTTCCCCGTCCCAAAATGTCCTCACCACCACCGCCAAACCCCCTAAAACGCGCCTCTATATCCTCCGCCTCCCAATCCAACGCCAAGCGCGCGCGCATGCACCCGCTCCGCCAGACATCCTTCCCCGTCGACGCGGACAGCCGCGCCTTCAGCGCCGTGACCAGCGATGCCGGCAGCGTGACGGGGAGCTTCACGGGCAGTGTCGGGGGCGCGAGCGCGGACGGGGTGTTCCGGAAGAAGCGCGGGCGGAAGAGCAAGGCTGAGAAGGAGCGCGAGAGGGAGAGGGAGAGTGAGGATGCGGCGAGTGTTGCGAGGGGGGGAGGAGGAGGAGCGGCGACGGCGGCGGGGGGCAGTGGGAGTGTGAGTGGGAGTGGGTATGCTGGGGGTGCTGGAGGAGGAGGAGGGAATAATAATGTGGATGAGGAGGAGGAGGATTATGAGGATGAGGGGGAGTTGTTGGGGAGGGAGGAGGGAGGGACGGCCACGGATACGGAGGCTGAGAAGAAGAATCTTGCGTGAGTCTTTTTTTTCTTTCTTATTATTTTCTTGTCCTGTCTTGCTATATGTTTTGGTTATGGATAAGGGTGAAGGGTGAATGGTGCGTGGGCTAATGATTAATATCCGGAGGGACTATACAGGCTACTGGTGGACGCATTTAACCCGCTGCAATCGGAGCGGTATGATCTGTTCAAGCGGACGAAGCTGCGGAAAGAGACGCTCCGGCGGATTGTCAACCATGCGCTTTCACAGTCTGTGCCAGCCAGTGTGGTGACTACGATTAATGGCTTTACGAAGGTCTTCGCGGGCGAGATCATCGAAAAGGCGCGGACGGTGCAGAAGGAATGGGCGGAGGCACATGACCAGGCGGCGTTGGCGCGCCTCGCTGAGGAATCATCATCCGGCGGCGGCGATGACAAGGGCGATGCCGATGACAAGGGCGAAGCTCACGTTGCTAAGACCAATGATCCTCATTCGGCAGAGTCGGTGGGGGGCGGCCCAACTGGTGCGTCGCAGGTTTCACTCCTCTCGGCATCTGGCGGAACGACTAGGGTCAAGCTACCGCCGAACCCCCACCGCGGCCAGCTGCTCCCTTCCCATCTGAGAGAAGCGCTCCGCCGGTATAAACGCGACGGCGAGGGGGGCGGTGTCGGATTTTCAGGCCTGAGTCTGGGGAATTTGGGGACTCGGGGGTCGGTTACTTGGAGTGCGGGCGGTGTTGGAGGGCGACCTATTTTCCGGTAGTCCTTTGTACTTTGTTTTCTTCACATTTAATATTGTAGATCTTATAATAGATTGTGTCTCAGACTGATCCATTGACGGTGGTGACAGATGTCGTTATTGTGGGAGACTTTGATGCGATCCATTATTACCTATTGTCACCCGGGAAGTCGGTCCCGAGTGCCAAGAGCCACTAGTCCGCTTTTCGACTCGCCAATAACACAGCGTCCTTTTCAACGACCCAGCTTCTTCTTCGCCTTACATTCTCTGATTCGAGAACCGTGTCGCCATCCATCCTCCCAATTGACCAATTTGTCGGGAACAATGGAGTGGTTCCAATCACGTCCCCTCTCAGTCCCTCTTGGTCCCTCTCGGTCCCTCTCCAGGTGAATCCGCGGCTCCATCCGTTGTCTCATAGACTGTCCCTGGCCCGTCGCCCTATGGAAAGGCTATGGCTCCCCCTGAAGGGACAGTCGAAGGCAGCAGTGAATGTGAATTCGAATTGACCCCGTTCAGCCTGGAATTGGTATGCAGAGTGAAAGACAGAAAGCTGTTCACCACCACCGTAACTCTGACTATGTAGTTGACGCTTCCATATGTGGGCTGCAATTGTTCCATTCCATCTTTGGCTCAACCAGGCCCGGACCGTGGGAATCCTGAAGAATTATTATGTGAAAATAAAAAGAAAGAAAAATAAGAAAATTCGGCTTGGACCGCCACCTCTACAGAAGAAATGGTTCTGCCTGTATACTAATTATTCCCGCTCCCCTCCCCCCTTCGCTCTGTTTCAGTGCTTTCCTCTCCGCTCATGGAGTCGCGGTGGATAAATTTGTCTCTCTTGAGATAATCCATAGTCTATAGCACGTTGGTCCCTCCCACGCTCGTTCTTTTTCCCCTTAAACGTCTTGCCTTTTGCCTTGTAGGGTCGAGTGGTCGGGGTCTTTTCCATTTCTTTTCTTTTCTTTTCTTCTTTTTCCTTCCAGATCTGCCCGGTCTTGTGTTCGGTTCGGTCTGAGCTGTGACCTGTCCTACCTTACCTACCTTAGGTTCCCACATTTCATGTGGTTGTGAAGTCAACACCTTATTCTCAATACTTGACACTCTTTTGGTTTCTGGTTGATTTTGACATATTTTCCCTTGGATTCGTATAAGCTTGGGTTCCTGTCAGTTCCCTAGGTAGTGTGGTGCAGGCAGGATGTCTCAGGCGGCCTACCTCTATACTCGGATTCGAGACGCCCTTCCATGGAACGGCGGTGATCCCAACGTCAAGGGTGATCCTCGAAAGAGTGTCAAATGGATTGACGTATGTTCTTCTTTTCTTTTACTCTCTGTCCTTCGACAAAAGCTAAAGATGGCAGGGTCTCCGCGGTATCGCATCGTTCCTTGTCGTCCTCACCCACCTTGCCCGCGCCTGGGATTATGCGCTATTCGCCCCTCGCGATTCAGAAGATGCCTCGCCCAGGCTGCTGCAGCTGCCCTTCTTGCGCATTCCGTGGCAGGGCCGTATCGGTGTCACCATCTTCGCCTTCTTGACTGGGTACGTGTGTGCGCTGAAGCCGATGAAGCTACAACGGAACGGCAATCTCCTCGGTGCTTTCACCGCTGTCGGGAAGAGTGCCTTCCGTCGCCCTCCTCGCTTGATCATGCCGGCCACGATAGCTATGATTATCTCCTGGATCATGGCGCAGTGCCGTGCGTTCGTGACCGCCAATCGCTCCGACTGCTGGTGGTGTCGGTATGCCGCCCCGGATTTGGAGGATTCGTTCGGCAAGGAAGTGCTCCGGCTGTTCAAGAACTTCCTCTCCACCTGGACGACCGGATACATGGCCTACGATGATCACCAGTGGGCGTTGCTGCCTCTGCTGATGACCTCGATGCTGGTGTATCTCCTGACGTGTGCGACGATGTTCATGCGCTTCCGCTGGCGGATGGTCGTCTATCTCATCATGTTCCTTTACTTCCACCAGGATGCGGCTCCGAACACTGGTATGTCCATAATCTTCCGACTATGTTTGCTAGATAACTAACAGGCTGTTAGAAACCTTCCAGATGCAGGGCGTCTACGGCATGTTCCTCAGCGATCTTTCCTACGAAGTCTCCTTCCAAGAATTCCTCGAGAGATGGAAGTGGCCCCGCCGCGTCGTCGCCCTCATCCTCGCCGTCTCCGGCCTCTTCATCGCCGGCTACCCGGGCGACCACCCGGAATGGAGCGACTGGTCCAGCTTCATGGAGAAGCTGTCCCACTACATCTTCCCGCCGGACGTCAACGTCGGCAAGCGCTACACCGCCGTCGGCGTCGACCTCGTCATCATCGCCATCTACATCTCCCCCCGGGTCAAGGAGTTTCTCTCCAACCGGCTCCTCCTCTGGCTCGGCGCGCAGAGTTTCGCCGTCTACCTCGTCCACGGGACCCTCCTCCGCACCGTCCTCTGCTGGATGCTCTACGGCATCACGGGCCAGCCCTTCGACCCGGAGAAGAAGCAGGAAGGATCCGACGAGCCCGTCTGGATCCCCATCCGTCCGCCCTGGGTCGTCGCGATCAGCATCCCGCTCTGGATCCTCCTCGTCTACTTCTGCGCCACCATGTGGACCAAATACGTCGATCCGTTCTGTGCGCGCATGACCCAGAAGCTGGAGAACCTGATGTTCGTCGAGGACGAGAAGCCCCTGCAGCCCGAGTCGCTTCCGCTCACGTCCATGCCCATGCAGAATGCTTCATAGCGCAGCAAAGCAGCAAGCAGCAATAGCAAAACTATCTACCGCTTGTCGAAGCCCCGCAAGCGGAACCATTTTTTTATCCACGATACAATTGCATTACATCTCCATGATCCTTTGCATTTGCTTTTCATCTACCTTGCATCTTGTCCTCGTTCCTCGTCCTCATTATCCATAGATAGATCCTCATGATCTCGTCCGTCCCCCCTTTACTTGTCTTCTTCAATCTTCCAGGATTTCTCTCTTCGTGTATGTGCATGAGTGATGGCGGGTCCATGTGTGTGGGGTGTTCACCTAGGTTTCGGAGGGGCGTTTTTCTTTTCCTTTCCTTTCTTTTCGTCGTCGCAGAGGAGTAGAATGGGGTTAGGTTGGGTTGGGTTTCTATTCTAGTTTTTTCCTTTCGTTTCCTTTCCTACCTGCGTATTTGTGTATTTCCTTATTTTATTTTTATTTCCCTTTTTCTTCTCCTTTCCATTTTATTGCACTGGTACATATTCTGTAATGTAATGTACAAAAGATCAGCACTGGACAAATAATGAATATATTCATAATAGACTAGACTAGATCTACCTTGGTGTTTTTTCTTTTGTGCGGGTTGTTGGGTAGTCTTACCAGCTGAGAAAATAGTGGAGACGGAGGAGACAGAGACAGAGACAGAGACGGGATTGTCCGTCTGGCTCGTTGACCGTGAAGAGTAACGAACTCGCCAGATGCAGTGGCTGTGATGGGAGTCTCATCAAGTAGTTTAGGGCACTTGTTTGCAGACTTGGCTTCAATTCGAGTCCAAGTTCAAGTTCAGTTCATACCTGGTGTAGCCATAGCCAAACTAGCACTGTCTAGCTAGCTAGGCTATGTACCTAGGGCTCCGTAGATCGAAGCACCCGGGAAGATGAGGGTGGAATCCATCCTACGGCAGGATTGCCGTTTGACCCTATGTACAATATCAAAAAGGTTCAGGGTCCCTATTGGGTCGGGGCGGGGCGGGGCGGCGGGTGACACTCTAAGGTATCTCGACTAGGTAAGGTACCTTACAAAGAACAGAGCCCGCGGCCATCAGACCAGCTCACAGTATCAACCGAGAGAAGAAATTGACCTGAGGTGGCCTTCTTTCCTGATGAAATAACAGACTGGTATCTGCGATTCAGTCAAGAATGGACAAGCAAGCCTCCGAGAACCTTAAGGGTATTGAGAGGCCTCTCTTCTGGTTTATCTGCCTTGGTCAGCAGGATTTGGATAGTTAGGGTATTGGAAAGCAAACATACATGCCTACCTTAATTCTCCAGCCATGGAGATGTTACCATGTTACCAAGCACATCAAGTGAAAGCATCTTTGCCATGGATATCTCCATGTAGTTCTGGAATAAGGTGTAATGTCTGTGCGAGCTTTTCTTGTGCAAATGGACCTCCAACAGCATGTATTTGATATGTATTTAGATAATTATGACATAACTTTGGTCTGCAATGACTACCTAGATTATAGTAAGTCAGTGGGCATGAAAATGTTACGATACTTGGATGTCCATGTTCTTCCTAAACGGTGCATAGCAGCCAGCTAGGTTGGACGGGATTCATGATCAAGGGATTCTCTGATTCTGATAGTGGAACTGTATCTGAACTTGATGTTTTGTTTTGTTTCTTCTATAGGTATATAGATTTCCTTAGGTAAAATAAGTGCAGGAGTTTGCTTCAGAGATTGATTCCTCTTCTTCAAGTAGCTAGTCAGGCTCTAGCCCTCTTATCAGGTAATAGGCAGCCTCGAGGTCTTCCCTGCTTGGTACAAATGTACTAGCTGACAGCCACTCAGATAGACTGTATAAAAGTAGCTTTTACTGGCTGCGAGAGTGTGCAGAACATGGATCCGAAGATGACAGAGCAGTTGTGCCGACATACCACAACATCCTGGCTCCAAGGCCCTTTTACGGGATATGCAAGGGAATACGTGGAAGCGCCAACTGAACACGAACAACAACCGAAAAAGCTAACGTCAAGTCGCACACTGGAAGGACTGATCTCTTGAAGATGCTCTGTTCTACTTAGTCTCTTTGGTCTGTATGGTAATTCATGCTGAGTTTGGATAACAGTATGTAGAATGGACTGAAGAGTTTCTACTAATATTAGGCGACCATCCCCGGTGCCAGTACTGGGTGGGTTAGGCAATGGTCTGGTTTAGGGCATTTGGACAGTTGCTACCTGTGAGGTGTCGTTGTATACTAGACTTTTCAATAAGAAAACTGCACATGTTCCCGTTAACTCGGTACAAGTATACTTATTTTTCCAGCATTACTTTTATACAATGTCTGCTTGAGGGATGTCCAGTCAATCTGATAATAGAGAAGATTATAAAATACGACCAGAGCCATTTGGAACACAGCTTGAAATTGGATGCTCTCCACAGTGAACCCTATAGAAACTCAGAAGCCAAGTTGAGGAACCCTAATTGCAATAAATTTCATTAAAACCTGCATATCTAGAAAGATATCACCTTGTAAATAAACTTGTACATTCCTTGCGCTACCACTACTTTATTATATTTGTTCCCTGCCCATGAGAGCCTGCTGTTTGCTAACTCTTCTCCAAATATTCCCTGGCTGTGCCGCATCTTTATCATGGCCTTGATTACAAATTCATTATGCTCGGGATGGCCTTGCACAGTCAGGATCCGCTTTGGCATGTACAGCCCTTGTAAGGTGCCGGGCACTTGGTTGGGCGTGGACACTGTATTTATACACCCCACTGGTGCCTCATATGCGATATCTCGATGCATCTGGTGGTGAGCCTGCACAAGCAACCTCTTAGCCAATGGTATCTTCATTCTATGTGGTTATACGTAGGGTTTAACAATCTTTTTAATAACATACTAAGATTTCCTTACCGAACAGCGACTATCCGTTTTCCTCAGCGCAATCTGTTCCACGGCGATATCCTACCCTCCATCACACCACCTCGTCCGATGGGAGCACCCAGCGTCCGGGTGAGAATCTGGTTGATCGGCTTGGTAGTCTCCTTAAACATCTTTTCCACGTATTGTGTCAATTGAGTGATCCAGTCAAGGTCGGAGAATGCATCCCATTCGGTACGTGTCAGCCTAAAGCCCTAAAGCCTAGGAAGCCGAAGGTGGTCATTGTCAGGGTTATTGCTTCCAGTTAACAGATAGCATCATGTGTTTCTGGACTGGGAAGATGTCCCTAAAGAAAGTCTGGTGCATATTATCCTATGTGGCTCATACTGTGCTCTATTCATGATCATAAAAGGCTGTTTTGATCTAGTTCCACGCTTAATACAGCACCAATCTTAGTTTGACAAGACATAATAACCACGCATGATAATCAAGAACAAAAACTCTCATTGCTTTTAAATTTCTTTTTTGGTCCCCTGATTATGCAGCAACCCCCCCACTCTCAGATTCCACCACAGTCCCAGCTCCTTCGCCGGCGTACGGTCACGATGCCGGAATGTCCTCCCCTTCGCCTCCTGCGGAACAAAATGGAGCTTCTGTCCCATAAAAAACTGCTCCGCATGCTCGATCACCCGATCCACTGCCAGATGGCTGCAGCGCGTATACAGCGTTTCCTCATTGTCGGTGGGAAACACCGGCGGAACCACCCTCTCTAAAATGCTGCCCCCGTCTAGCGTCGATGTCAGCTGGTGCAGGGTGGACGCAACCTTGTCCACCTCCCCATTATACAACGCGAAGAATATGCAGTGGTTCCCCTTGTATTCCGGCAGATGCCCCGTATGCAGGTTGATCATGGTCCCGGCACGGGCGATCAGTTTCTTTCCGATGAACTTCGTGCCGGACACGATCGTCAGCTCGGGTTGCCATTGCTCCACCGCATCCCACACCTGGGCGCAGTTGACGCTGTCGACGGTGAGGTCCGGAGCCGGGGAGGTGTGGTCGTATGGCACCAGGTCGTTGAAGTAAGATTTCCGGTAGCCATCGTGGCCCAGGAGCCGCCGTCGGAGGCCGTGGTAGTGCGTATAGCACGCGTCGATTATCCGGCGCTTTTCCATCAGCCGGCGGATCTGCCCGTCGGTGGTTTCTAGAATGCAGCGGTAGCCGGGAAAGGCCTGGTCCAGGCGGTAGCGTAGGTACTTGTGCTGGGGACCGTCGGAGCATAGCAGAAGCAGGCGCGCGGGCTTGCGAGTCTCGATGCTGTCCAGTGATAGCTGCTCAGGGATCTGGTATCTGCCAGCTGAGGCACTGGGCAGCCGGCCTCGATCAGGGTGGAAAAGCACATGGATCGGATCGTGCTCGCCCACCAACGAGCGCCAGACTGCACGCGCCATGGCCGGTGCCTGGGCAAAACCGCCCGTGTTGTTCCCGCCAGTGATGATCAGACAACCCCCGTTTGCCGTCGGAATCTTCTCATACACGCCAAGGCCGGTGGGCGTGAAAGGTCGGACGCAAAACTTGCGATGTCCACCAGGGTACAGGGTACCGTGAGCTTTTGCGGCTGCATATCCCTGCGGAAAGTAGATACGTGCCACCTCTTCCAGCTCATCGAAGAGGGCCCTCAGCTCCGGAGAGTCAGGGGCCGGGAAATCCTGCCCGACATAACCGTAACCACCACCGAAGACAAGAATGTCTTCACCGGTCTCCGCATCCTTCGCCACCGTAACATTGATGTCTTCCACGAGGTGGCCTCGGCGATGGATCTTGATAGAATGCTTCTGTTGCCCGTTCAGGTTGGGGATCTGTAGCCATACTCCCAGGATTCCCTGGATCAGGTTTTCGCTGCGCGTTCCCTTCAGCAGCGCATTTCCCGTCACGCCCGGGCTCAGCACAAAGTGATCCGCTTCTAGCGGACCCAGTTGCGATTCGAGATGCACCACCTGGCCACGGGAGTCACGCGTGATGCTCCGGGCTTCGCACTCCCAGAGAAACTCCCCACCGAGATCGACAATGCGGCCGATCAACCTTGCCACGAAGGGGTGGATATTCACCGTGAAGCCTTCCACCGTAATCCCTCCCGCGAGGTGGTCCGACGACGCCGCAGACCTGAACCCGGGATTGGCCTCCAAGAACTCCGACGGCGACGTGGCCTGGACGAGCGCCCCCAGCCGGCGATGCAGCGCGACGGCCGTGTCCAGCGCATCAGGCTCCGCATACATGCGGACGATGTCCTTGCGGCATTCCACCTCTTGAAACAGCAGTGGAACGGTTTCCATATACTCCTTCCAGAGCTTGCCCGCCTCCATATTAACCTCCTGGATGTCATCCCGGAACGCGCGCGCCAACCAGGCCGGAATCTGCTCGAACGTACGCACCCAGTCCTGTTCCGCCGCAGTGAAATCCCCGGGCGACTTCACGCTCCATCCGCCGTTGCGGACCGTTTCCCGGAAGATGGACTTCATGTCTGCGTAGATCTTGCTTCCTTTCTCGTTGTAGTTGTCCGCCTCCGTCCGGGTATACATCCGCGCATTCCCGCCACAGCTAGTGACCCCCAGCCGAGTCCAGTCCGCACAGTCTCGAGGATCGGGCCCCGCATCCACGACGCGCACTCTATACCCGCGCGCAGCGAGGAACTCGGCCGTGAGAAGGTTCACGATCCCGGCGCCAACAAGCAGAACCGTTTCCTTCTTCCCATCCTTGTCTTCCAGGCTCTCTTGCGGCGGGACTTTGGTATTGACCCGTGCACGCGCGTAAAGCATCTCCGCTTCTCGAAGTATCGCCTCTTCCCATGGTACTGTAGTAGTAGTATTCTGCACCGGGAACACTGCGATCTGAACCACGCGGCCTGCCGCATATCCCTCCAGACGGGGAAGAGCAGTCGGATCTTCCACCAGCATGGACCTGGGGATAATCGACCTCGCTTGGTCCAACCACCGGTCCATCAGGTCCGCGTTGACCTCTCGACCGTTGCATATCCACACGTCCGCGGGCTCCGGCTCCGTCAATGCGACGCGAAGGTCATCATCGGCGCTGGGATCGCAGAACTGCACGAATGTCGATGAATCCGCTACCGCGCGAAAGGAGGGAGCATGTGTACTGACGAGGAGCCGCATGGTTATAGTAAGGTACAGGACCGTGAGGGGGGAGTAATTCAGTTAGTTGAGACTGAATTCAAGTGCAGAGCGTACTACGAAGGGAAGTGCATTCATTCCTTGATGGACCCTTTTTATAATAATACAACCTTTGCCTAGATTTAGAATCTACATTATATACAACGAGGAACCCCCACCCTCTTCCTCGCGGTGAAGAAGTGGCGCACCGCACTAGCAGTCTCAAGTACGTGTTCTCTACCGAATAATCAGGTAACGGATCTGTGGTGTGGAATAATTCCTTCAGGGTCAATCTCCAAGCGAGCTGAGCCTTGTCTTGTCTTTCTTTCCTTCGAGCTGAGCAACGGGGACACGAGTGGAGTTGCGAGCAGAATGCATCCCCCAATAACATATCACTCCTATCTCAATAGAGTATCTGTCTGCAGCGATCCCTCCATGAGCTGCTTGGTCACTGGTGAAAAATATAATAGGCATGGCCGAGGCTTCACTGGCTTTCGAGGAGGAGAAGCGGGAACGCAGGTGGGTCGTCATCAACAGACCTGATCACTAGTCACTGCTACAGGGACTTGTCGAGCAATTCCGGTCAATCGCTTGAGGGCCCTGTCTTGGGAAAGGTCTGCTGGATGGATGGATGGATGGATGGATCGGAGGTCGATCTGGCACCCGCACAAAACCATCTGATCGGAGACCCAGGTTTTAGCGTACCATCCATGGGGTAAGGTACATAAGGTATAGGATTCTCTGTGTCAAGAAATAGATCAGTCTATTAGGTATATTATTCTTAAATTCTTCTATATTGAAGATAGATAGTTGATTCTAGAAAGGAATGAGCTGTGGCCTGGCTATGTAATTGGTAGTCCCAGCAGGGACGTTCCCTCCATCGGTCTCTCCCACGTCGATGCTGTATGCAAACCCATTGGCCATAGGAAATAAACTAACTTCCCGGCCTGTCGTAGATCAATTAACTCTTGCGACCCATAACCAGGAGCCACCTTGATTCATGGATGATGGCCGTTTGCAGTGTACTGGTCTGCTGATTAAGAAAGAAGGGCTGATGGTACCTTATACTAATCTCCTTCCGGAGCACATGAACTAAGTCAACTAGTGAATAACAAAGCTCGCCAACATGACTCATATAGTCCACGGGTATAGTGACAGCTGTCAAAACTTGGCAAGCAATCCCAGCTCACTTCTCGTTCTCAACCGGGTTCAAGGTTGTTTCAGCTCCCCACGCGACGGAGAACAGCGATCTTCAACAAGAATAGCCAAGTGGCTCTCTGCCTGTGGGCACCCCAGATTCCTTCTCTTACGTTCGCCCCCTTTTCTCTTGGATTAGCGCCAGAGTATCTCCTCTCTCGTGCTCGCAGAAATTAGATCGACGAGCATTCCATGGTAAGGCTCTCCCACTTCTTGGCTGCCGAGTAACCCTGACTTTGTTACAGAAGTCCTCGATTGTCACTCGAACGGGTGAGCCTTACCAGGAATATAGCAACATGGTCCAGAGCACTACTCCACTGGAATCGGGAGCAGACGATTGGAGTGGCCCGGATGATCCCGACTGTCCTTACAACTGGCCGATGTGGAAGCGCATCTACATGACCAGCATTCCGGCCATCCTGTGCATCACGGTGTGGGTACACTTCGCCGACTTGACATGCCGATACTGACTAGAAAAGATCCTTTGCCTCGTCAATTTATACATCCGGAGCCGATGATGTCTCCCAGCAGTTTGGCGTCTCTCGTACAGCAGCTCTGCTTGGGCTTTCCCTCTTTCTTTGGGGCCTGGGCCTCGGCGCCATTGTTGCAGCCCCGGTGAGTGAGAATTATGGTCGCAGAATTGTCTATCTGTCAACTGTTCCAATCTTTGGGCTGTTTATTCTTGGCTCCGGATTGTCACAAAGCTTCGCCGCCTTGATGGTCTGTCGTTGCTTAGGCGGCTTTTTCGGCAGCGCGGTGGTTTCTGTCGGTGGAGGCACAAATGCAGACCTCTGGCCGCCGGCTCTAACAGGATTCGTCTATCCGTTCTATTTCGTCTCGCCCTTCTTGGGCCCAGCCCTAGGTATGACAGACTATACCGTACGTGCAATCTTTCTCATGCTAACTGCTCAGGACCTGTCATTGGCGGCTTTGTCAGTGAGGACAAGGACTTCCGCTGGCTGGAATGGGTCATCCTCTTCATGGTCGCCTTCTCCTATCTCTACTCCATCCCCCAGTCGGAAACGTATAAGAAAACGATCCTCCAAAAACGCAACCGCGTCAAGGGAGAAGCGAGAGCGACCCGCAAACTCACACTTCCTTCCGGCGCCGTGATCCAGCGTATCGTCCTCAAGCCCTTCAAGATGCTCTTCATCGAGTCGATCGTGCTCTTCATGACGATCTACATGGCATTCAACTTCGCCGTCTTCTACAGCTTCTTCGCCGCCTTCCCATACATCTTCGGCACCCAGTACGGCTTCACCGCCAGCCAAGAAGGCCTCACGTTCATCTCGATCGCAGTCGGCTGCGTAATCGGCTTCTGCGCCGTCGTCTACATCGACCGCAAAACCTACCCGAAACTAGAAGCCCAGTACGGCGTCGGCGCCGTCCCGCCCGAGCACCGGCTCTACGGCGCCATGCTCGGCTGCGCTCTCAACCCCATCAGCCTCTTCTGGTTCGGCTGGACCGCGGACGCACGCGTGCACTGGCTGTGTCCGGTGATTGCGGCCGTGCCGTTCGCGGTCGGGAATATCATGATCTACAGCAGCGGGGCGCTGTATATTATGAATTCGTACGGGTCGCTGCATGGCGCGAGCGCCCTCAGCGCGAACAGCCTGCTCCGGTATGCGGCGGGGGGTGCGTTCCCGCTGTTCACGGTGCAGATGTTCGCCTCGTTGGGGATCGGGTGGGCGAGCAGTCTGCTGGG
Organism: Aspergillus egyptiacus; assembly: GCA_025688805.1. Taxonomy (NCBI): domain Eukaryota; kingdom Fungi; phylum Ascomycota; class Eurotiomycetes; order Eurotiales; family Aspergillaceae; genus Aspergillus; species Aspergillus egyptiacus. The sequence continues at coordinate 31,195 of MU628586.1, read as the reverse complement.
GTTCGTTTCGGTGGCGTTGGTGCCGGTGCCGTGGGTGCTGTATAGGTATGGGCATAGGATTAGGAAGCATAGTCAATATATTACTGTTGGGTAGTAGTCTAGGAGGCCGCTGTATGTTAGAGGTGGAACAATTAAAGCTCTACATAATATAATCTTGGATATTTACAGAACGTACCGTAAAACAGTGCCTTATCTAAACAGATGACATTACTAGTCAGTAAGTGGTACACATGAACACACATAAGGTACACGCTCCTGGCTCGGTCATTATATAAACAAGTGTTCGATGATCATTGTCCATCAGATTCGAGTTAGGTTACGCGGATACATATCCATAAACAGACATGTGGGATAATACCTATATATCCTGCATGCAGGGCATTGTTGATAAATAGATGTGCTGAATTCAGTGCTCCCCAAAACATGGATGGGAAGTGATGTGCACCGATGAGACAATATGGATTGTAGTGTGGTAATCTGGGGTTTTATCATGTAGGGCTGCGCTGCGGCCGCGAAGGCGTTGGAGAATGAGCTGAGGTGGCAATTACTCAATTACTGTAGCCGCCGCTTTGAGTGGGAACTTTAAGGTACGGAGTAGTGGAAGAGTTAAAGACTGGCTGGGTTACGTACCTAGTAATTGTCGCAGTCCCAATCAGCCACTGAAAAGTTGCTTGAAGCCCTAGCCCAGGATTTGCTTATCAGGGCAAGGTTCAGGAACTACCATACATCTATCTTATACAGTACTTACGAAGACCAGTGACCATCCAATCTCGCCATGCCATAGACAACCTTAAGGAATACCTAGGACGATACCTATCGATTCGCGAACCGCGCTATTAGGCAGGTCGGTCACTTCAGGGAACCAAAACCTTACCGTATCTACTAGGTTAGCTCTGCTGAACTCAGCTCTACTGTAAGGAGTAGAGGAATCAACACCTAGATAGAACAAAAAGGAGAGGAGACCGGTGTCCATATTATGTTATATAAAAGGTGATCTTGACCGTAGCGTGCGAATGTCAATTCAGATTCCTTCTCTCGTTGTATGCTGTTATAAGGTACCTGGTTAGCAGCTACCCGTAGTACCGTGGACCCCATCTGCACTACAGATGGTGATTCAAGGCATAAATGCTTATAGAGCGTATGCGCGACATTAATACAGTCTAAGGCTCAGTACATCTTAAATCTGGTCAATAGACACCCTGAAGCCGACAGACATCCAGGGTGTGACAGGTAGTAAACCCTTGCAGCAGAGCAGTCTGGTGCGTGTACATTGCGCATAAGATAGCGAGATGAAAGATCTGATGCGAGCTTCCCCAGATATCAAACTTACCCGGTGCGAAACGCTCTGGAATTCGGAACTATCCATGTTTTGTTGCTAAAGTCAGGGAAAGAATAACATGTGGTAGGGAATTGTGCAGACATACCGCGTATAGCCCGACTCCCGCGCCATAGAAAGCTAGCTCCAGTAGATACCATTTCATTCCCGCGTACTGGAGCATGTACTCGAGCCCGTATCGGTGGACTCCATGCCAGGAGGGGGATGAATGATGAAGCGCCGAAAATCACGAACGCGCTCACCTTCACTTTTCGCCACCGCGGCGTTTTGAGCAGGGGATTCGAGATCAGAACGCCGGTGGCTGTACCCGTGGTGAAGACCTAAACTCGCGTCAGCGTATACTCAACTTAACCAACCTTCGATTACTTGGTTGGTTAGGAGGATGGGGTGAGAGAGACGTACAATACCCCAGTGCAATCTTTGCAAGCTCGTCTCACAGAAGAAGACATAGTAGATGCCCGAAGAGAACGTGCCCACGGTCACAACCACAATCCCCAGCAGATCCAACCCATGCCAGAACTGCTCTACTCGATGCGAGTGGGGTTGCATCAGGTGGTAAAGCGTGCTGAGGACCAGGCAAAGCTCCGCACACCAAAAGTAGATTCCAAACATGGCATAGTCCAGGAACGAGACGTTGAGGAACCGAGGCTCTGCCAGGGACTGCTGGAAGGTCGTTGCGACGAGTGGGAGGAGCAGAGTCCCGATTAGATGGGTGTACACGTTGCAGGATTCGTTGTGCAGAAAGGTCAGGCTGGTCAGAATCTCCAGGTAGTCTGCTTTTGCTGGTCGGTAGCCACGGAGGATGTACTTGTTGTCGAACTGCCATTCGGCAATTTCTTGCCATGTTACCGTTCGCGCTTTAGCCGTTGGCTGGTTGGTGGGCCGGGGGTTGTCTGTGGTGCTCATATGGCTTTCAGCACTTGTCGCTGCCGTTTTTTCATTTCTGTGCTTGACATGGCCCTTCTTCTGAAATATCTAAGCTGTGCTGGCAGAGAGAATAGGAGGAGACAACCCCACAGATAAGGAAAAGGATATCAAAGAGCGGGATTTCTGATGAAAGAGCTGGGGAATGGACAGGCGTGAGAAGAAAATGCAATGTTATACACCTGCAACACAGTAATCATCCTGGAATATAGGTGTAGAGACAACAAAGAATGACATGGGTTCTTTATCTTAGGCGGCAGTATCAGACATGAGGGGAAACTGGACATTAGGGCTAAAGTCTAATAGAACTAACTACCTGTACCACGTTAGCAGCGCAAGCACATCTCCAATCACAGCAGGCTAGTATCTACGGGCGTATGCATAGACAATGCCTGTGACCACTCACAGCAGATACATAGTCCAACCGCTGCCGCCTCGGTTTCATACAAAGGATCCCGAGTCCGCTGTCAAAGAAGGGCGCTGCACTAGCAGACCCGACAAAGCTCAGCCCTCTTCCCAAATTCGAGCCTTTGAGGGGAACGAACCCCATTTCTGTAAAGTATATCCAGTCCTGTTTTGTACCTCGCGCCCTCTGACTTCGTGTCTCCTAACACAAAGTTCCGGAGCAGAACTTACAACACGTTCAGGCCCAAGCGGCATCTGTAGACCTTGGTCCTGGCACTCACAAGGACTTTCTAACCACCTATACCGCACCTCTCGCCATGGATTTTCTAGATCACTCGAAAGATGATTCTACGGAAGGCATTTTCCTCCAAGACAATCATCGCCCGACCATCGCCGAACACGCAGCGCAGTGCAAGTGTCTTTTTCATAGATATATGGCTGTGCCAGAAATCGTGCCAGATCCTACTATCTTGGATGATCAGCTGGCACGCTTGAAACTGTGGGCGTCAAACATGGATGTAGACGGACCGCTTAATGCATCGTTGGACTACAGACTCCTATTCAGTCCCACACTCGTAGAGATCATACATCAGTTCCTGGGCGTGATTTGTGATACTTTGGCATCTTGTAAGTACCTGTCGCTTCGAAGATGGATAGACGAGGCATCAAGGAGACCATGCTGATGGGAATCTCGACAACAGTGAAGCCAATCGAGGACCGACCGCGGACTCCAAGCAGGAAAAGACAATGCATATCGAAACAACGTGACTCGAGGAGAGCCGACGACGATGCAAGCGACTCGGACAGCGACATGGATTCAGCTGAAGACAACATTTCGAAGATCACCGACACCATCGGCGGAACCGTGACACGGCTCTTTCATTTATCCAACGCAATCCGAAATTCCGCAAAAGACCACCAGGCTCGTACATTCAAAAGGGACAGAGACGACGAAGAAGAAGCAAGCAATGCGATAGCCGAGTTGCGTCTCGACACAGAATGCTACGTCCGTTTCCGATTTCCAAGGGCGCCGGATTCACTTCGCTCGGCATTGGTCGAAGCCAATGCGATGCGATTTCGACGACTGTATTATCAGCGATCCCGTCGATGTGTTCAAAGTCAACAAACTGACCCAACGACTGTTCGACTGCCCGAGATAAAGGAGAGTGCTGCTCTAGTGAACAGCAAATTGTCGTTCCCTCCAATGCCACTGGACCACGAGTGTCCATACTGCGGCGTCACTGTTGATTTCAGAGGCACTGCGGAGCCAACGCTGTGGCAGTAAGCAGACCATCACCATTATTTTATGAGGCCATGATGTCTAATCTACCGTAGCAATCACGTTATTCGAGACCTGGAGCCTTTTATTTGCGTTTTCGCACCCTGCCTGGAAGCGGCCCAACACGGGACCGGTCCGCAAACATTTGCAACGTCGAAGGCCTGGCTCAGCCACATGCAGCACGCTCACGGGCATACATGGGAATGCAGGGCGCCTTCTCACAATCCGATCACCTTTGATCAAGAGATCCAGTATAAGGAGCATGCCATCAACGAGCACGGCGTGCCTGAAACACATGCTGGGACTCTCAGCGGCGCAGCGCGGAGACCGGTTGTCCTTGATAATAAAGTGCTGGAGTGTCCATTCGGCGACGGTTTCCAGCCCTCAGGGGAAGTCGAAGTCGAACTTAGTCCTGTCTTCTCGAGCGAGGCTCTTCAGTCACATGTCGCCTCTCATATGAAATAGATTGCGTTGATTACGTTACAGAAACTACCTAGCGATGTTGACGGAAACGCCGAGGACGTTGATAGCGATCGGACGTTGGAAGATGATGGGTTAGAGTTTGTATAACCTCGGCAAGAGCATGCCCAATAGTTAGTTAGCTGCCTTTCATAATACTCTTCTGTAGCTCTGCGACTGTTTTCGATTTGCCGGAGACCATGGAACCATCGACGTCTCTTTCTTTGAGACTGGCTGTATCTATTCCTGCGTAAGCGATTCAGAATAGCGGCAGTCGGGGGTGTGGGTGTCCTAGAACTTGATGGTTAAGGTTATGGCCGCCTTCCTACCAGCACATCTACTTGTTGTATGCGGTAACACTGCGCGTACTGCTGGTTCTAAGTCATGCAAAATAATCTCTGCCGATTGCTTACTTATTTATCTGCGTCTTCGCCACCATGGATCAGGTCAGCCAGCCTTTGACACGGGTTGTGTTGTAAGCCCATGGTCCAAAGGCCAGGAAACGTTTACTTGACCGTCTGTCTCAGCCTTACGAAGAGCCTTTCCCCGTTGTTTTGTCGGATGTATGTCGGATGATTGAGTGTCAGGCAATGGGAATATCTACCAACGGCATTGTCAATGTTAAGCTGTTCAGTGTCAAGGAGGATGGGAGTTCACACAACACAGTACCTTAGGTAATGCTTAACTGGGCTGCGTCTCGTCATACTCATGCGGCAGCTCCAGTTAGACGTATACTAAGGTAAGCAGTAGATGATGGCGTCGATTTGAACCAGTGGGTTTAAAACCAGATCATGAAAGTAGAGCAGTTAGTTGAGTTCCTCCTTGACAAGGGGTATTCAGTCAAGGATACTAGTGCTGCCCCTTTTTTTCCAAACAATGTTGACGGGGCGCTGGGAGACAACCACAAGACAGTGTTCTTGGGCCTACTGCATCCCGTGCAACCATACCGTACCTGGACATTTTGAAGCTATCCCCAACAACCAAGCACGCGTATTTAGGAAAAAGGAGTGCTTGTCTGCTGCTGACCTCTTTGTATAGTCAAAATATGGATCTCTTTCAAAATTGGATTACATGGGTAGCATATGATGTGGTTTGCAGATTAGGGTTACGGATGGATATGTTCACCACCGTGCAGTCATCTGCTCTGGAGACCACCAGGAGCAGAGACCATATACTTAGAATAATATCTAGCAGTAGATAAATTTCCCTAAATGTGAGGTAGAGGTTTGAAGAGCGCAGGTGAAATGATGATGAGTACATCTGCACGCAGAGGTCACTTGGGCTCATGACGACGCTGCTATATCGGGGCCTACCTTACTTATGAAAGAAGTTTACGATGGGCAAAGGTCCACTCATGCCAAAACACGCTCTGGCAGGAGTGCCCCGGGCTGGGGTGGAACATTCTCAGGAGCCCTGATCTGGACAGAAGGGAGACGGTCCTTCTTAAGGTCTCATCTCAGCACATCTGGGGAAAGAGTGCCCCCAGGCCTTGAAATAGGGAAGGAGCGCACCAGAGCCTGGTGCTGAGGCAGTCACGGCTTGGGAATCGCAAGTACAAAGTAGGCACCTCAGGAACGACTACCAGCGCCTTCGGGTGTTTCTCCAGCATTTAGTTCGTCTTTAAGGCGCTACTATGTGATTATACCTGTATAGTGTATATGTGGTGTCCTTACTATCCTAGGTAATCAGTTACAGAAGAATCAATAGCCCAGTTAGCCAAGAACAGGTAGAAAGGGAATCTTCATGGCATATATATTCCTCTGGTAAGAGACAGGGATGTAAGATACTTCCGACGTATAAGTTTCAGAAAGACAAAAAAAAAAAGAGACATCCTGCAAATCGGGTGCCACCAGTTTCGAACGCTGGACCTTTTCGATAAAGAGTCAGAAAAACATAGAGTGGCTGACCTGGGCGACCTCTTTGGGTGCCATCTCATGCCAAGCCTAGACCACTCGACTACTTCTTTCTCTTGTAGTCAAGCAACACTCTCTTGAGAGGCATATATCCAGTCTTAAATATAAGAAAATACGATTAAATAGGGCAGCGTATAACACTTCCAAGACTATAATCACCATCATCAACCACGGCGGTCTCCCACGCTTCAGACCCTCGATAGTGGATACGGTAATCGACTTTTTGAGGGGCTGAACAGGAGAAGTCGATTTCTCATGAGCCAGTTCAAATGGAAAGCACACGCCATCTGAAGCCAACGATTGCACACCAACCAGACGCTGAGTGTACTCAAATAAAGCCCTGAGGACAATGCAAATACAACATAAGGAATCATAATAACGCTGTTTGAGTCCGCTTTACACCTTCGACTTCTAACTGCCCCTCCCCCGACCTTTCCACCTCCCCAAGCTGTGGTTAGCAACCTGGAACTTACGGAGACCATCAGGTAGGTACTTTACGTGCTCAGACATGGGCCAAAAGCCATACCACACCACCAGCCTACCCATCGTATCGTATAATAGTAATAGATCCCAAACTAGTAGTATAAGTCCCCGGTTCATATGTGTAACAGAAACAGCGAAAAGTCAAGAGACCTCCCCAACACGCACACGCACAAGCAGACTCCCACGATCTAAACCCTCGTCCGGATTTCGATTCCCACCCCAGACGCCCCCTCGAACGTCTTCAGGCTCCACATCCACATCCACCATCCGGATCTGCTGTCTTCGTCGCCGCATAGTGGTATCGATGTAGCCCAGGAGTAGACGGAAGAAGGTGGCGAGGAGGAGGATACAAATTGCGTGGAGGAGGTGGTGCAACAGATGGAGATCCATCAGGGTTGATTGATTTTGAGAGACTTCTTTCTGGTGGGTTTCAATTGTTTCTTTTTCTTCTTGTTGTTGTTGATTCTGTTAGGGTTTCTGCTCTGGAATGGATGCGAGTGGGAGTTGGTGGTTTGGACAGGGCCGGAGACGGACTGGATGGGATTGGCATCTCGAAAATGATTAATAGAGAGAGAGGGAGAGAGTTGTGTGTCATGGTGTGAGTGAATGGTGTAATTTGAACTGATGTGGGACTTACGGGAGTCAACTGAGCCCTGGATTTGGAGAGGGATGGATGGTATTGGAGCTGCAGGAGCTTGCAGGCTCGTGGTGCGAGATAATTGAGGAGAGTAGAGGGTAGAAGACGTCGGGTGGTTTTTGAGTCGAGGACAGGTGTTTATCCTTGTAGAGGGTTTGGTTTAAGAGAAGATTATGACAAGAAGAGAGCAGTAGAACAGCATGTTTGAGTTGCTTATAAGTGCATTCTTGTTGGTGGAGGTGGTGTTATAGTGTGAATATAGAGGGAATATGAGATTTTTAACAAATAATTCCCTTTGACGTGAAATGGTCAGCAATAACTAAATAGGGAGTTTGGCCCCCTCTTATTCTCACTGTACAACTAAAGTGAGTCGGGGGAGGTGTAAGTGCTTAATGTAGAACTGTAGGGATAATGAATTTAGATAAACATAATGACAATATCGAAGAAACTCCTAGTATACATGTACAATGCCGTGAGACGAGATCTTTAGTTCTTCTTAGTCTTGTTGAAAGCCAACTTGGCCTTCTCGCGCTGCTGCTCAAGCGCCCTCAAGTGCGCCTCGCGGCGCGCATGGTTGCGCTCTTCCCGCTTCCACGCCTCCTCCTCCTGGCGCCGCCTCTCGTAGTCCTCCGCCCGTTTGAGATCCTTCTCGCTGAGCCGCGGCGGCTCCGCAGGCGATCCATCCGCGTTCTTCTTAGGAGCCTGACCGCTGAGCTCCTTCATCTTCTCAGACGCTTCCTGCGCAATCTTGTTCTTGGACTCCTTGACGTTGTGGATGGCACGGTCGATGAAGCTGAGGTTTTGCTCACTCTGGCCTGCCGCTTTCTGGGCCTCTGCCAGCCTGGCGCGCTCGGCCTGCAATGCCTCCGTCAGCATGCGGAGCGATCTTTCTGTGTTCAATCCGGCCTTGCCGGTCACGCTGGGCCCGGCCTCACTGGGGATGGTGATCCCGGCATATGCCCGAAAGGCGCGATTGTTGATGATGAACGATTGGATGCAACCGAATATACCAGAAACGACGAAATAGGTTTGTAGCGCAGCGGGGAGGAAAGCAGTGAAGAGGAATGTTATAGTGGGGAAACCGTAGAGCATGAGCTTTCGCATTCCTTCCGCTGATCGATCAATATTTCCCATTTCGCCTCCTTTCTAAAGAAAGCAACAGTTTAGCAAATGGCGAGCGTAGAAATCGGGGGCGTCGACTCACTCTGAGGGACAGGTATAACAGAGCACCCGTTATCGCAGGGAGAAGATAGTAAGGATCGGATACTGTGAGATCGTTGATCCAGGCAAAATGCTCCATGGCGAGTCCCGGAACAGGCAAGCTTGCCATGGATCTAACAACACGGAAACAACCATAACCAAGGGGGATTTGAATAAGCATTGGGATAAACATCCTCGACGCTTTAATACCGTGTTTTTCATTCAGAGCGGCCAACTCCGCCTTGAGCCTCATCGTTTCAACAGTGTTGCTCGATTGCGCAGCCGCCATCATCTGCTGCCGGACAGGAGTAATTTCATGTTTTGAGTTGGATATCCTTGCGGCAGTATCTGCGGAGCGGAGAAACATAGGCATCACCACGAGACGGAACAATAGACCGGCTGCGGCAATACTGCCCACCCACGACAGTCCGGAGTATATGTGGATGTGCTCAATCACAAACTGGACCACGGAAGACGGGCCCCAGCCGTAATCTAAACCCAGTTCCTTCAGGTAGCCAATCCGTTCCGGGATAGCAGTAAAATCTATATCGGGTATGTCCAATGGGTTCGACTGTTCAGGCTCAGGCACCGCATTGCCAGTACTCGCGGGGGACGAGGTCGAGTTGAAACGAGCAGAGATTCCAGGAATAGAGGCTAACGGAGCAATCCGTGTCGCGTTTCCACCGACGGCCTTGCCCGGCCGCAGAGGGAATCTTGAGACTTGTGGACGAAGTGAGGACATCTGCGAAGTCAGCGCGAATCCCGGGTCTCTAAGGCGAGGGACGAACCGATCGACTGGACTGGGCAAAAGCAGCAAGCCGCTGCCGGGCAAAACGCCCTTTCAAGGCAGGCCCTCCCAGCATTCTGAATCTCGACAGGCGACCGAGAAGGGAGACGTTGGGCAGATCGAACCTGCGGATGCGGCCAGAACTTCATGAAGACACTTTTTTTGCCAAGACCGGGGTTTTGCCGGGCGGTCGGCGGACCATCGGAATCGAGTAGTCGGAGTATACAACGATACAAAACAACAAAGCGCAGAATACTGCTTCTTCAAGTATGCCGTTAATCACGAGGTACTGAGATATCCTACCTGTAGAAAGGGAACTCGAAAGCTTGTTCAATTACTCGCCAAACGCCATCAACCATAATGAGTGCCGCCTGTCGGGTCTATTTATGTACAAGGAAATATCACTCCAGGTGCATCCCGTGCAGAAAAGAAGTCAAAAGATAGAGACAGTAGAGCCTCAAATCACGCAAGCGTGGAGTTTTAGATGTCTAATCCTCTCAGTCCCATGCTTGGAACCTCCCAACTACCCCTTCGTCCAGCAACTAATCCCCACAGCGAGCAAGGTTTATAATCCCAGGCCCGCAGCCACTGGCCGAGATCGTCGGTATGTGGGAAAGATCTGGAGTGGCATATGGGTCAGCTATAGCCGCAACTTGGAAAACAGACCGACTGCATACCTTTGTCCCAGACCACCCTAGCCTAAACGCCGCCTCATGTGCGAATAGCTCTCCGAATCCCAGCATCAAGCCGTTCACGAAAGGGAGCACTAGGTTGATCGCCGCACCACGGATGATGCTCCAAACCGTAACCGAGGGCTTGTATAGAATGAGCGGGGAGTCTGACGAGGTCGAGGCAGAGATATCAGGGTTCATCGAGTAGTTCTCTGAGTCGGACGGAATCGTCAAGCCCGATTCATATAGAGCTGGGGTTGAGTTGGAGGCTGAGGGGTTGTTCGAAGCCATGATGTGGAAGGGAAGTTTCAAGAACCTCGGAAAGGAAGAAGATGGCGACAGAAAGGGTTGGGTGATTATTGTCGAGACACAATAGGAGTGTAAGACCGAAGCTGTAACCTTAACGAAATAGCCGTCAGACGACGGAATTAATCGCTTTATGCTGGTTGAGGGCGAGACAAGCTCATGAAGATGGAACGCGCTGGGTTCTCCGCAGGTCGGAGTTACGTAAGCATGTCACCGGACAGGACGGTGAAGCTTACCTTCAGGTTCGACAAGCAAAGGCGATTGGGAAATCGGAGCTACCAACAAAGAGCACGCGGATCAGGCCTAAATAAAGTACTTCAGATACACAGAAGTCATGCCAACTGACGTTGCTCCTATTCAAGAGCTGGAGACTCTTTTTTGCTTCTGTTCCTGAGGCAGCGCGGAAGATACCTGTTCCCCGCCGGGTGACCAATCAGGCAACAGTGACGTACCGCCGTTGCTTTTGCTTACCTACAGCTGGAGACGAGGCCAGAATTCCGAAGCAATAAACACCACTGCAGCTCCCTTCACTTCGCAAAGTCCCCACCCTATCGTCTTTTCAGAACTTTGTCCGGCGGAAGCGTCATAGTCAGATCTACGCTTTAGGTACCCAAACCATGAACCCCGCCGCTCACGATGAGATTGTCTCGCACTTCTGCGCCATGACCAGCGCGCGGCCTGATGAGGTAGGTCCAGCTTCTCCCCGACAGGATCATTGCTGACTCGGCATAGGCACAAGAATATTTGGCAACCAACGGATGGGATCTGGAGGCCGCAGTGACCGAGTTCTACGCAGAGCAGGACGAGACCGGCCATGCAGGTGGCCAAACTTTGGGGTCCGCTGAACCGTCCGCCCAGTCTTCCTCATCTACACCTACACAATCCTCCTCGACACGCAGACAGCCCCCGAAGAAGTTTGCAACGCTAGGTGACCTCGCATCTGGTGCGGGTGATAGCTCTGATGACGACGATGACGAGAATCAGGACTTCTTTGCTGGGGGTGAGAAATCCGGCTTGGCTGTACAGAACCCAGACGACTTGAAGAAGAAAATCATCGAGAAGGCTAAACGGTGGGGTTTATTATTTTTTGCTTACCAGACAAAAGCCGCTAACAGTTAAAGGTCTCAACTACCGCCCTCTGATGAATCCAGCTCGAGACGGTCCTATTTCACGGGCCCTGCGCGCACATTAGGCGGGGAAGATATGCCTAGCAGGATAGTTGATGCTCCAGGTGCGCCCGCTCAACCTCAGGCACCCCCGCGTGTACGCCGGACGCTACATTTCTGGGCGGATGGTTTCTCTGTGGATGACGGCGACCTGTATCGATCCGACGACCCACAGAACGCCGAGATCCTCAACAGCATTCGACAGGGTCGTGCTCCGCTCTCGATTATGAATGCACAACACGGTCAGGATGTGGACGTGGAGATCAAACAGCACGACGAAAAGTACGTTAGGCCGAAGCCTAAATATAAGCCTTTCGCTGGCAAGGGACAGCGGCTAGGGAGTCCGACCCCCGGGATAAGAACCAGTACTCCTCCCGAGCCAACTTCCGCTGCTCAGTCCAGCTCCGAGCCTCCCAAACCCAACGTAGATGAGTCGCAGCCTGTTGTCACACTGCAGATCCGTCTTGGAGATGGAACCCGTCTCACTTCTCGCTTCAACACCACCCACACGATCGGCGACGTCTATGATTTTGTGTCGGCCGCGAGCCCTCAAAGCCAGGCTCGTCCGTGGGTGTTGTTGACGACATTCCCAAGCAAGGAACTCACCGACAAAGCTGCCGTTTTGGGTGACTTGGCTGAGTTCAAGCGGGGAGGAGTGGTCGTGCAGAAATGGCAATAGACGGTTCTCTCCGCCAGATGCTGGTCTAGGGGCGGCGGGGTTCTAGATTTGGGAAATACACTAACAATAACCCTACCAAATAGGTAGGATATCAATCAAATCTAAATCCAGAACTAGTCATTTCTTGAGCGTCTGTTGTTTCCAGTAAAGGTTCGAGATAGTCCGGAGTAGAAGCTCCCCGATTGATAAGCAACTCCGCGGAATGACGCAGAAACCCGATCTGCGAGATCGGCCTCCCCAACTTTTCAACCACTTCTCTGGAGCACACCTTAACAAAGTCTACACAGTATACAAAAATGCCTCTAGAAGGAGTCAAAAAGATCATCCTGGTATGTCCATTATGCCGATTACACAGACATCCATCCCACCTATCCCCGAGAACAAAAGGAGAAAAAAATCCCACTACCCCTCCAAGCTTATCGATAACAGTCGCCTCCGACTGAAATCACCATTCCCATCCATGATGAACCGCCCACTTACAATCGAATACAAATCAAACAGGTCCTCTCCGGCAAAGGCGGCGTCGGCAAGTCCTCCGTAACCCTCCAACTCGCCCTCGCCCTCTCCCTGCAAGGCAAATCCGTCGGAATCCTCGACATCGACCTAACAGGCCCCTCCATCCCACGGCTCGTCGGCCTCGAAAACGCAAAAATCACCCAGAGTCCCCGCGGCTGGATCCCTGTTTCTGTACATGATGCCGTCGCTGCATCTCGGGAAATCAGCTCCGCTGAGAACGCCGCCGCTCCCAGGGGAAGTCTCCGCTGCATGTCGCTGGGGTTCTTGCTCCGAGACCGCGGCGACGCGGTCATCTGGCGCGGGCCGAAGAAAACAGCCATGATAAGACAGTTCCTTACGGATGTGTACTGGGGGGAGACGGATGTGCTGCTTGTTGATACGCCGCCGGGGACGAGCGATGAGCATATTGCGCTTGCGGAGGAATTGTTGAAGATTGCTACGACCTCTAGCTCTGGCTCTACGGGTGCTGGGTCGGCGTCTGGGGCGACGATGCCGCGGCTAGCGGGTGCGGTGCTTGTCACGACGCCGCAGGCAATCGCGACCTCGGACGTGCGCAAGGAGGTGAACTTCTGCGTGAAGACGAATATCCCCACGCTGGGCGTGGTTGAGAATATGTCCGGGTATACGTGTCCGTGTTGTGGGGAGGTGAGTAATTTGTTCTCGAGTGGCGGGGGGGAGGTCATGGCGCGGGAAATGGGGGTGAGGTTTTTGGGGAGGGTGCCGGTTGATGTGCAGTTTGGGGCTTTGGTGGAGGGTAGGCACGGAGATGGGGAGGGGAGTGATGAGGAGGATGACGAGAGGGCGCAAGATGGGAAAGGGGAGGGGGAGAAAGTGGATGGGGAGGATGGGAGGCTGCTGGTGGAACGGTATAGGGAATGTTGGTCGTATAGCCGGTTTGAGGAGTTTGCGAAGGTATTGGTGGGTGAACTTGAGGGTTGATGAATTTTCAGGATGGGGAAAACTTGCTTTGTTTTATTATAGATATCTGTAGCGGTTATGGTGATACCTTAAGAATCGATCAGGCTTATCCAAGTATATTCAGGGAGTTATAGACAGTTATATTCAATCAGGGACAGCGATGATGATCGGGTATATACTTCATAAATCACACAATGTACCGTGGATGAGGAGAGGGTATGGACAAGTCAAGAGGTAGAAGTCTGCTCGTTCTGCTGCCCAAGCATCGCCCGGAGTCGACTTTCGGCCGTCTCCTGTCCAGCTTCGGTGCCATCGCCCCACGCAGCCTGCTTGAGCCAGCGGAAGAGTGATTTGACTTCAGGCGTTTTTCCGCGGTATATACATCGACTGCCCGCTGCCCGGGCCAGATCAGAAAGATCAGACTTCGACAAGCAGCCGTTGGCCTGTGCGTCGAGGAGTATCTCCGAAACTAGGGCTGGCGTCAGGATGTTTTGCACCTTGCCGTCGACTTCAGGCTCCGTTGAGGCCAGCAAAGCGCGCCCGCCAGCTTTGGGCTTTGAGGCGAATTCGCGAGTTGTAGGCAGTGCTTCCAAAGCGAGCTCATCCGATTGCGATTGCCCTGATGGCGCAGGTGCGGTGATGGGCGGTAATAAAGCGTCAAAGAAGGTATAGCTTGAGAAAGGGGTGTGGTCCCGTCCCTCCGCAGCCTCGTCATCATAGATGACTACATTATCGCCAGAGTACTCATGGACAGAGCAGGCTTCCTCGACGGGTAGAAGTCCCCCCGGAGGAGCACGAATCTCGCCTAGAGGAGGCATATGACTTCCGTACTCGTTGGCCAAACTGAGCCTGCTACGGCCGCAGATTTCTCCGATCGAGTCGAGTGTGCTGCGAATGTTGGGCTCAATCGCCCGAAGAATACCGTCGATGCTGAACTCCTCGTCGGACGGAAGCTCGGGTTCCCGTCGCTGGAAACTGGTGATTCCGGGAAACAAGAATGACCGCCGTGTAGGCATCATAGAGGGAGCGGAGGTATCATCAGGGCCGGAATAAGACCTGACGAGCACAGGCTGCGATGGGAAGCTCGACGACTTACTGGCAGAATGACTGGCTGGTTGGCGCGTCTTCCAGGATGTGTGCTTGGGAAGACCGTTGAGATGGCGTAACGCAGTTGTGCGATGAGCTCGGGTGGACTCATCTATAGCGTGCTCATAGCGACAGGGATTCACCTGATGAGAGGAGCTAGTAGCCGTCTCCGTAATGGGGGAGGGCACGAAAGGTGGGAGCTGGGTCCATCTCTGACGCGGGGAAGCAGAGGAGGATGGTCGCAATGCATCAAGGTGGGAGGACAGTCTGTCGGACGGCGTCTGGTCCATTTTCAGCCCGAGCAATTATCGACGAAGCAGCCAGTCGGTATCACGATGCGGGTGGAGGTTGTGCCTGTAGCTCCAGAGGAGATCGTCTTCAACTCAGTAATGCAGAAAAGCGACCATCAACAGCCCAGCGCAGAACCCCGCTTCTTTGCTGCAGTAAAAGATGACCGTCAGGCAGCAGAGACGTGGTGGTGCCTCAAACATCGCATGGAGCGACACAGAGTGTGCATGGGTTTGGCGCAGTTGTACAGGCTGGCATGCGTCGGACAAGCATAATCAGCGTATCGATGAGACCTGATTGATGGCAGAGGGAGGAATGCAGCTAGAGGACGATGAGTTGGCGGAAGTAATCAGCCTTCTAGTGGTATATGTGCCAGAGATCATCCCTATCAATCTACGAGGTTGACATTCTCGGTCTCTTTAGTGCGGAGACTCTGGACTCTGGACCACGTTCTCCATCCACTCCGCAATTTCCTCGGCCAACGAGCAATCCAGGTACACGACACCTCGTGTCTGGAAGCGAGAAAATAATCTCTCACATTCACATGCGGTTGATAGTCGATTGCTGCCTGTTTAACAAAGCTCCGTAACCGCAAATAAAATGAGCCGACTACGCGTATGCAAGCCCAACTGCCCTCCCTCCACCGATTGGCTTCCGACAACCTCAAGCTGACCTTGATTGGAATCCTGTAGCTGGGTGACTCTGATGAGTCCACGTCCGACTTGGACGATGATACGTCCGACCTCCCGTTCCCTGAACCTCTTTCCCGCGCCTCCTTCCTCTCTCCTGACTTCAACCCTGCGACCTACCTCTCCTCTCTCACCAATCGGCACCAGAGCCTCGAAGACCTGCGCCAGGAACTGCGTGACCTTGACCAATTGCTCAGCCGGGAACTACTCGATTTGGTCAACGAAAACTACCAGGATTTCCTGTCGCTCGGGAGTGCGCTGCAGGGTGGAGAGGAGAAAGTCGAGCAGGTGCGCGTTGAACTGCTTGCTTTTCAAAGGGATGTGCAGTCGATCCGAGATAAGGTCGAGGCTCGGCAGAAGGAGGTTGAGCAATTGTTAAATGAGAAGAAGCGGTTACGGGCGGATGCGAATATCGGGCGCGCTTTGCTGGATTACGCGGATCGGGTCGAGGAACTGGAGAGAAGGCTGATGATTGGGGAACGTCCTGTCCGAGGGACAACAGACCAGTCGGATACCGAGTCGGACTTCCTGGAGAGCGATGAGGATGAGGAGGATTCTGATGACGAAGAGCCCCATGGTGGAGAAGGCACGGCGCCCCTTGTCTCGCTCAAGCGACTTGAGCGTCATCTACAGGGATATGTCTATCTGACGAGGTTATCGTCTCGGGTCGGAGACGACCATCCTTTTCTGCTTGCGCAGCGACAGCGGATGTCCAAGATCCGATCGGCCTTGCTCTTGGATCTCAAGAAAGCCCTCGAGCAGGCAAAGCAGGCGGGAGACAAGCGAGACACGAAGACGCTGGCCGTTCTACGTCTCTACAAGCTTATGGGCGAGGATACGAATGCCGTGTCCAGCCTGAAGACCTTGACTATATAGTCTTGCCTAGTAATATCTGCATAGCGCCGGCGTTGTGATCATCGAACCAATACCATTATTGTACACCTTGCCCTTCCTAATAAAACATATCCATACAAGAGATTGAGTGGTTTATTTACGCACCGGTCAATTCAGCGGTGCTGGGGGAAGACTCGGAGGAGAACTCTCCACTTAAGCTGAACCCGGGGCCGTGAGTTGAGCTCAACACCTAGCGGTCAATCAGAAGCTTGTCCAATATTTCATACTGGGCTACTCACCACTTCGTAGATCTCCTTCGCAACCCGGTCACTGAGACTGGTAGTGTCCTTCTTTATCTGGTCGATGGTCACACGGAGGTTGTCCCGTAGTTGCTCCGGAGAGAAGGCCAACTGCCCGATAGGCATTCGAATCACTGCATCACGCTCCCTGTATACTGTACCACCGCGAAGATCCTGGACGCGAGAGGCAACATCCTCGACGACAGTACCGGTCTTCACGCTTGGCATCAAGCCCCTCGGACCCAGGATCCTGCCCAGTCCAGCCTTGTTCAAAGCCTCCACACTGTCCGGGTGAGCAAGGCACCGGTCGAACTCAATCCGTCCATTCTTCACAATATCGAAGACTTCCTCCTCTCCAACCAGCACCGCCCCCGCGTCCAGGGCTTCCTTCGCATGTCGTGAATTGGGAGGGCAAATAACGCAGATGCGTGATTCCGTCTGCACCGAGTGGGGGAATCGAATCATGTTGCGGATGACCGGGCCGTCTTTCCTAGACTTCAATCGAACGTGAACTTCGTATTTGGCGACGGTCGGCTCCTGGCCAACTTCGAAGGCACGAAGGTACCTGTCCAGCGGGTGAGGATAGATTTAACATGGAAGGGTCTGGATATGTTACCTGACCGCATCGCAGAGTGAGAATTGTTCAATCTGTTTCAAGTCCACCTGTTTAAACTCCTTGGGTCCTTTCTTCGACTTCGCCTTAGCCTTCGCCGCCTTCTCCTTGTCCTTCCTGCCTTTTCTTTGGCTCGCATGGCGAACCTGGTGATAACTGGAGAGAACAGGAACGGCCATGGAGCCTTGTCGGAGAGGCGCCCGGCATATTGAAAGTACTGATCTCGCCCCTGCGGGCAAGAGTGAGGCGAATGAGGACATGGTTGGAGTCGCAGGTGATGCTGTGCTTCCTCTCGTCGCCCGATTATTGTTTTCTCGGAGCTTTTGCGCTGGCCGGATAAGGACGGAAAAATATGCTTCCGCCGGGCGTCTTTTTTCTAGTCAAACGGCTGTACCAACTACTGCCCCTCTTACCAGTCCTCTTTAAAAAAGAAAAGTAAGGCAATTCTGGTGGCTTCGTTTCCCCGGGTTGTGCTTCAGGATGTCTCAGTTCCAGCTAAATTTGGCCACCAAAGCCAACCAGGCTGCTCTGCTCCCTGTTCTCCTCGTTGCGACTTCTGTGAACGAAGCTCGCCCCACCCCGATCATTGCGATCAACTACGAGGATGCAGCGACCCTTCAGCAGGGCGACAAGGCGATTGTCGAGTTCGTCGGACCCAATGGTCCTGTCTATGGGCCTCAGGATGTCCTGCAGGGACTCCGTTCTGTCTTTCCTTTCTTGAACAGCAAAGAGGAGAAGCTGGTATGGCGCCCCCCTCCTCCCCCGCATTTCATGCAATATCCGACTGACAGATTCTCAAGGAAAATGAATGGCTCTCCGAACTTGAGTCCCTCGCATCTCTTGACTTCAAAGCCATCGCCCCGAAACTTGAGAAGCTCAACAACTACCTTATCCTGCGCTCATTCCTCGTTGGCTACGCCCTCTCCACCGCCGACATTGCCGTCTGGGGTGCTCTCCGCGGAAACCGTGTTGCCATTGGTGCCGTTCGCAAAGGAGCTTTGGTAAACTTGACCCGTTGGTTTACCTTCTTGGAGGAGCTTTGCCCATGGGCTCTCGCTGCTCTGGAGGCTCTCAACGCCTCCGCGAAGGAGAAGAGGGTCGCTAAGGCTAAGGAAGGTGCCAGCTACGACATTGCACTTCTCAACACCGATCAAGGGGTGGTCACCCGTTTCCCTCCTGAGCCTTCGGGATACCTTCACATCGGCCACGCCAAGGCTGCTCTTCTCAATGACTACTTTGCCCACGAAAAGTACAAGGGAACCCTGCTGGTCCGCTTCGACGACACCAACCCTACGAACGAGAAGCAGGAGTTCCAGGACGCCATCATGGAGGATCTTGCTCTTATGGGTATCAAGCCTGACAGGACCAGCTTTAGCAGTGACTACTTTGAGCAACTCTACCAGGCTGCAGTCCAGCTCATCAAAGAGGGCAAGGCCTACGCCGATGACACAGACAAAGAGACCATGGCTGCTCAACGAATGGAGGGACTGCCCAGCCAGCGCCGGGATACTCCCGTTGAGGAAAACCTGGCTCGATTCGAAGAGATGAAGAAGGGTACCGAGGAGGGTCAGCGCTGGTGTATCCGTGCCAAGATGTCCGTGGATAACCCCAACAAGGCTATGCGTGATCCCGTCATTTACCGCTGCAACCCCACTCCTCACCACCGCACGGGTGATCAGTGGAAGATCTATCCCACCTACGACCTTTGCGCGCCGGTTCTGGACTCGATTGAAGGCGTGACACACGCCCTCCGTACCATTGAATACCGCGACCGTAACCCGCAGTACGAATGGTTCTTGGATGCGCTCAACCTGCGCAAGGTGCAGATTTGGGATTTCGCGCGCATGAACTTTGTTCGTACCCTGCTTTCCAAGAGAAAGCTGACCAAGCTTGTGGAACAGGGTGCCGTGGATGGATGGAGCGACCCGCGATTCCCTACCATCCGTGGTATTAGACGACGGGGTATGACCATCCCTGCTCTGCGGGAGTTCATCCTCAGACAGGGCCCCAGTAGAAACATTGTCAACCTTGACTGGACCCTTTTCTGGGCGACCAACAAGAAGTACATCGACCCTGTTGCTCCCCGTCATACTGCTGTCCTTAACCAGGGCGCAGTCAAGGCCACTATCACGGGCGGTCCGGCCGAGCCTTACACGCTGGAGAAAGCGAAGCACAACAAGAACCCGGATGTTGGCACCAAGAAGGTCACCTACAGCAGCTCTATCCTGTTCGACCAGGAGGACGCCAAGAGCTTCAAGCAGGATGAGGAAATCACCTTGATGAACTGGGGTAACGCCTTTGTCCGCAAGATCGTGACCGACGATTCTGGTGCTGTCACCGAGCTCGGGCTGGAACTCAACGAACAGGGCGACTTCAAGAAGACCGAGAAGAAGGTTACTTGGTTGTCTACGGACCAGGAGCTTGTCCCAGTTGAACTTGTCGACTTTGATTACCTCCTCAACAAGGACGCCCTGCAGGAGGACGACCGTCTGGAAGATGTCCTGAACCCCAAGACCGAGTTCCGCGAGGATGCCGTGGCGGACAGCAATGTTGCTTTCCTGAAGGAAGGCGATATCATCCAGTTCGAGCGCAAGGGCTACTACCGTCTTGACAAGCCGTTTGCGCCCGGTCAGCGTGCTGTTCTGTTCAACATTCCTTCTGGTAAGACCGGTAAATAGACTAGTCTAGATGGGATATAGTTTAAGGGTGGTACGAGTGGATGATTAAACGAAGATACAGTACATAAGATAGAAATACAACGATTGAAGAAGTAATCAGCCCGTCTGTGTTTCTCGGCAGGCCATGGCGAGACCCAATCCTAATTTGCCGTTCCTGGAACATGCTGCGCACGATCCAATCCAGTTCAGGGCCCAGCGAGCGATCTGCAAAAGCAGCTCTTGGGGATTCTTGGAGTCCGTCGTAGTCCGTCGCACGTGGGCTTCGGCAAGATTCCTGCTTCGTCGCCGATCCGCTCTCTTTCGCTTGGCCCATGCCATTGTAAATAACTTCACAGCCCGGTTGACCCGGGTCAAAGCCAAGGTGCAGTCGACATGGAGCATAAATACTGCTCTGACTCGCTGGAGCGAGAACCTGGAAGGAGGGTGAGTATCCCATTTGCAGCGGTCGAATACCAACCTCCGCCATGCTGTCCCTTAGCTCTCTCGCCTTGTGCGCAGCGACTCTCTCAGGCATCGTCTCGGCCGGCAATGCTCCTATCAAGAAGACCTTGACGGGCCATATAGACGCCTCGGAGGTCTTCTCCTTCGTCTATGCCCCCTTCGAGGTCGAAATCGGCACGACATCCATCCATGTCGTCCAGAACTACTCGGCCAAGGACGCCGGAAATGCCGTGGATCTAGGAATCTTCGACCAGCGCGGCCGCTCCCTCGCGGCCTCTCGTGGCTGGAGCGGCGGCGTCCGAGAGCAATTCACCATCACTCCCTCCTGGGCTACGCCGGGCTACAACCCAGGCCCGATCGAGCCGGGCACCTGGTCGGTCGTCTTGGGCCCCTACACCTCCATCCCGGAGGGCATCGACTGGCAGCTGGATATCGAAATGGGCTTCGACCCCGTCGACTCGTACTTTGCCATCGACCCTGCGGCCATCAACATGGACCCGCTCTGCAACGGCCGCTGCACGGCAGACGGCGAGTGGCTGCGTGGCGACTTCCACGTCCACACCGTCTACTCGGACGGCACATACACGCCGGACGAGCAGATGCGCATTGCAGTCGACCAGGGCCTCGACTTCATCTTCTTCACCGACCACAACACCGACACCAGCAACAACGTCATGGGCTCGTACCAGCACCACGCGCCGGAGCTGCTCGTCGGCCGCGGCATGGAGGTCACCACGCGCGCCGGCCACTGGCAGGCCCTTGGCCTGGAGCCGCATCAACTGGTTGAATGGCGCTACGACGAGTCCGAGGGCTACGCTGCCGCGGCCAGGGAGGTCCGCGCCCGCGGCGGGCTGGTCTCGATCAACCACCCTTACTTCAACTGCACGGCGTGCGACTGGGCGTTCGACTGGGACAACAACGACGCCGTCGAGGTGTGGAACGGCGACTGGGATGTCACGGATGAGTTGGCCCTGGCCAGGTGGCAGGAGGTGCTTGTGCAGGGGAAGTTCACCACCGCGATCGGCGGCAGCGACTCGCACAACCCTCCGACGCTGAACGGTATGCCGACGATTGTGGTCCGCAGCCACGGCAAGTCCCAGGCTGGTATTGTCGAGGGGGTCAAATCGGGCCATGTGTACATGGTCCATGGGCCTGGCATGGAACTGTCTTTCAAGGTCAAGCTCCCTTCGCTCGTGAGAGTGGACACGGCGGAGATCGGTGATAAGGTCAAGACCTCGACGATCGGTGCCATGGGGGTGCTGGAGACTAAGGGGTTCGCGGGACAGAAGGCTTGCTTTGTTACGGACCGTGGGTATGTGTTTAATACTACGGTGCGGGATGATGGGATGACCAAGCGGTTTGTTCCTGTTGGCGCGAACTTCATGAGGGTGGAGATGAGAAATAGTACGGATGATGCGATGCTGGGAATGACGAATCCGGTGTGGTTTTTGTAAGATGGGACGACTGAAGGTGTTGTTTGTGTAGAATAGATAGAGGCATGTTGATATATATGTATATATATTTAGAGTAGACTACTAGCCTTCATGCTTGTTAGGTGAATAGCAAGGTATTCTAGGCTCCTCATTCTTTCTAATCTACCTACGCGGTACTTGGTATAATTAACCCTAGTTCTTTGCGGGTGTACCACTCACTGTATGAAAATGCATCCTGAGCCTGCAAGCGAGATACCTTAGTATAAAGATCCACCTTCTCATCAGACGGAGCAACATGGAGCAGTCCATCTAGACCCTGAATCACTCTATGCACGCCAAGTTCCACTGAGGATGAACAATCGCATATGTAGTTATGAGCTGTACCTAGTACCCAGATCCCATCTATCAATAATTACTACTTACTATTGGATATTCTCCCAGTCTTCCTATAACCCAGGACCCGGTCCCACTCCACTCACTCCACTCACTCACCCACTCCACCCCGCCCGACTCCACGATATAAACCTAACGAAGTTAAGGTATCTGTCCTATAATCCCCAACATCACACTCCCATCCTTACGGAAACATCCATACCAACCCTCGTTTCCATTCCCACCGTCCCTAGACACCAACTACCAAACAGAAAGAAACCTAAAGTGCTTTTAAAGGAAAGATGACCACCCAAACCCCCGTAACCGAAATCGTCACCCTCTCTCTAACCCCCACCGCGGACGTCGCAGCCCTCGCAAATACCCTCCACACCATCATCTCCCGCCAACCAGGCAGCCTCGAGACAAAATGGGGTGTGTGGGAGGAAGACAGGACGAAATTGCAGCTTATGACTAGTAAGTCTCCCCCCTTCCTTTTCTTTCCTTTCATGTTGTGTTGTGTTGTTTGCTCCCTGTTTTGTCATTCTGCATTATATAAATCATGAAAAATGAAGAATAGGAGTATATATATGCTAATAAACAGACTGGACCGACCTAACCGCCCACGAAACCTTCATGGCCTCGGGCGATGAATACACCGCGCTCCTGGACACCGTGGCGCCGCACCTCACGGCGCCGCCGGAGATCATCCACGTGCATTTCCGCGGCGGGCATGCGCGGATCAATGAGGTTTCGGGCGCGGCGGCGGTGGTGGAGTTGAGGACTTTTTATGCTGTGAAGGAGGGGTTTGGGGGGTGGGATGGGAAGGAGGAGGAGGGGAAAGAGGAGGGGTGTGTTGGGGTTGCGAGCGGGGGTGTCGTTGAGGAGATTGGGATGTCGGATGGTGAGAAGGGGAAGGGGTATTTTGTTGCGGTTGGGTGGAGTGATGGACGGATTGCTGGAGGTAAGGCAGAGGGGGAGGGGGTGCAGGAAATGGCTGGCGGGGTGGAGGTTCATCATGTGCGGTTTCGGTAGGAGGGGATTATAAGGTACCTTAGGTTGGTTTACTGGGGACTGAGAGAGCTGTTTGGATTGATCCTGGTAGAGTATATATATATATATATGGAAGAGATTATGGACGGCATTCCGTGAATATGGAGATCCAGGACTGAGCAGAGGCATGGATGGTGTAAGATAGCCTTGATTTTGAGGCAGGACCCGTGTACTTATACTCAGCCTGACTTCCAATATCCAGAAACTTTTTGCGTTAACAGCAAGTGTTATGCAGCAGTATTATATCCACCCCGAGAGTATAGAGACGCCTTGCATTGCCTTTAACTAAGGTAACCGTTTAGCTAAGCCCAGTCACGTCGGCATGGCTCTAGTGAGTCCCATTCCGGCCCTGTAGTTCGATTCCCTAAGTGGAAGAGTACATAACCCCGGAGCATTGTGATTCCTGCAGCGATGAATGACCTGTCAACGCCTAGGTAGGCTCATGCTATGCGCTGGTAGATTAGGGAGGACGGACGTCCCCTATGGATTACATAAATGCTCTATCCGGTGTGGATAGGAGAACAGAGAATCTAAAAGTGAATAATAGGTAGTTATTTATCGATCCCACTAGCATACGGTCCTGCTCATCAAACCCCAGGAAGAAACCTCTCACTCCCCACCCCAATCCGCCTCAACAACCCCCAAAGAAGCCCTGTACGAAGGTAAAATCCCCGGGTCCCTCTCCGCCGCAATCCTCATCGGCACTCTCAGCCTAAACGGCACCGAAACCCCCTGGAAAGCTATCTGGAAAGTCAGACTGTACACCCTCGAAATCAAGCACGAGTGGAACGTCGGCGGGAAGGTCTTATCCCTGGGCAGCGTGACGGGGACGAGAAGCGAGGCTGTCTGGACTATCACCGTTGCGGTTCCCGTCTCGGACTCGACTTGCGTCCATGTCAAGTGCGGAGTGGAGGGGATGGAGAGGGGGATGTCGATGTCGGAGAAGTTGAGGGGGCGGTTGAGGAAGTCTTTTCTCTTTGGTGGGATGGGCTCCGGAGTGGTTAAGGAGGTGGTGTAGAGGGTTGTTGCCGTTATGGCTGCGCGGAGGGATTTCAGGTCTGGTGGTTTTGGGGGTGAGGGCGAGGTTGAAGATTGGTTGGAAGGGGACGGGGAGGTGTAGAGGAGGGAAAACCGGACGGCCTTGCTGATGGGACTGATTGGATCGCGCAGGGGGAGCCAGAAGCAGTCGGGCTGTTCGAGGGTGATGGCTAGTGAGCCGACTGGGGAGAGATGGTGGTTGCTTTTGCTGTTGCGAATGGGTTCTTCCTGGTAGAGGGTGTAGTCGTTGTCTAGACTGCCCATTGGGAGGTCTGGCGGGAGGATTTCTCCCGCGAGAGGTTTAATTCGGACCTTGAAGCGCTTCTCCAGGATTGTTTCCTGGATCCCTGAGACCAGACCGGCCCGCTGGAGCTGAACCAGGATGGCGTAGACGACTTTGCATGCTGGCGGGACGGAGTCGTCTCGTAGTCTGCCCCCGAAGCCGGAGAGACTGGCGTCGCCGCAGCTTGGGGGAGGCTGGAGGTGGGCTGCTTTGACGAGTGGGTGGGCGGAGTGCGGGCAACAGGAAGAGGGGAGATAGTCTGGGACTTCGAAGGAGAAAGGGAATTCATAATGATGGCCTGCTTTTAGGACCCTAGGGCTTGGGAGAATGGCAGCTTCGCTGGGATGTTTGACTTCCAGGAATCGGTGGAGCGCTTTGTCAGGGTTGTCGCTTGGGATCCTTGTACTTTGCTCGCCTGGTGAAGTTAGTTAACTATGCGTGGGCAAGTTGGAGGGAATGTAGTACCTATGAATGAAATGTGCAGGTTGTCGAAGGCTATGTCGCTACGCGCGGCGATGGAGATGACTCCGTTGATTTTCTCCCCCGTTGCAAACGACCAGACGGCTCGGTGTTGCAAGGCCCGGTCGCGAGAATTCATTTGGATCTCCACGGTCAGCGTGTGGCTGCAGTCTATCGTCCTCTTCATGGTGACTTGAGTTGACGATGAAGGAAAGAAAGATGCCGCAGGCAGGCTATATCTACAGTATTGACTCACCGGATACCCGTGCCAAGACGATTAAATTGAGGCCCTCTCGATGCTTAAACCCCGGGGTTTCTATTCGATCTCCACCTGCAGATCCATGACTCAGTTCCATACAAGAGCCCAGCTTTGGTCTCTCCTATACGAAGTGGCTGCAGCTAGTTTCTTATACTAAGACCCCAAGGTCTGTATTAGTTACTGCCCCCCCATGGAGTCAGAAGGTCACCTACGCAGCCAAACTTCTGTGCTCTTCTTCTCTTGCAAAAGTCGAGACGCATGGTCTATCGCAGGTATTACCCGCTCGGGGATTCGACTGTAGGAAGAGATTACTGCCGGGTAATTTCCAGCTCCATGGTAGTCGGCTTTGGGGCTTGACCTGGCTGGCCATCAGTCCCATAGCATCTCAGGGTGTCTATTGACCAACTGGAAGAATATACAGCTGATGTATAGCAAAGCCAGCAACATGATAGGACTTTTGGACGTAGGAGTAGATGCTCTAGTTTGCAAAGAATATATTTCCGATGCTCAATTCCACTCGTTTACCAGGAATGTGAGATATATATTTCTCTGGAATCAGACTCGAGAGTTTGTCGACACCATGGATCACGAGACTGGTTCCAATTCGACCCTCGAATTCATCTTCATCCCACCCACTGCTCAATTCTCCTCCTTAACACCACGCGCAGTCTTCTCTACGAACTCCCAGCTCTCTTGGCGATTGCCATATTAATCTGCTTTCGATGAAAGAGCCGACAAAAATCTTCTTCATCCTCCATCCTCCATAGCCCATAGTCAGCTATCGGGTGAGCTCAACGTCGCATCCAAGCACGATGGCGGAACGGTCGGAAACTCTCGCAGTCAACTTTCCTTCCAACTTCGATCCAGTGATAGGCTGGAAATGACAAGCCGTGATGACTTCCACGGTTCGCTTTGTGATATTAGTCGGCTCACTTTTCCCTTGAAAGTTTGTCCTTCCCCGAAGCCTGCCGTCCCACACCTGTACCGGATCAGAGCCATTCCAATTTTCAGCCAGAAATGAGCGGAATTCCCTGCTGGTTTTCGTGTCTTTAATCCCCGACTTCATGTCTCATACGTCAAGACATCTGGAAATGGTTACTGTGCGTCGGACCGTCAGCATGGCTACTGTGATATGCTTTACTTCCGCGGTGAAGGCGTCTCCCGCCAAAGTCCAATGGCAACCGCGCGGTGAGCTGTCGTGCGCTTCGCTCAGAAGTTTAATAGACTCTACGACGTCAGCATGATTGACTGACTGCATGACATTATCGACCGGGTCGTATAGACAGCGGAAAGAGAGACATCTCCTCCGTCATTCTTCGCTCGCGCTCAAAATTATTACTGGTACCTCGTAACCTACAGAAGTAGAAGAGCCTACAGTCAACCCTCTCCAAGCCATAAGCCAGCCATCCTTCAACATGGCAGGACGCGGAGCTGCCGCTGGCAATAGCGGACAAGCTGCATCGTCCGCACCGGGGGCACCGGGTCGGATTTCCATCTCCACAGAAGACCCCCGTTCTACTGACAACAGACCCGGCTCTGCGGAACGACGAGGCTCTGGCGAAAGAAGGATGTCAAGGCGCATTTCCCGTTCCTCCGCCAAGGAAGATTGGTCGAATCTCGACGAATATGGAAAACTGGTCAAGTATATCTCGACCTTTCGTGAGCGAGGCGAGGAGGTGGAGGAAACCCACGAGGAGGAGCGGAGGGTTTGGTACATGCCCTGGAAAAAGCGCAAGATCCGCAAGAAGACCATCGAGACAGAGCCGGGCCAGTACCCTGATGAATGGCTCATCACGGACATCAGGAATGGATTATCGAGTGCTGAGGTGCCGAACCGAAGACGCCGTTCGGGTTGGAACGAGTTGGTTTCTGAAAAAGAAAATCCCATAGCTAAGATCTTGTCGTATTTCCGAGGGCCCATTCTCTATGGTACGTCGCTTCCTTTTTTTCCCTTTTCGAATGTCGAATCTTTCTAATTTGGTCAGTTATGGAGCTTGCTGTTCTTCTTGCTGCGGGTTTGGAGGATTGGATTGACTTTGGTGTGATCATTGGCATCTTGTGTCTGAATGCTGCTGTCGGCTGGTATCAAGAGAAGCAAGCCGCAGATGTCGTTGCCAGTCTGAAAGGAGACATTGCAATGAGGGCCACTGTGGTTCGCGACGGTGAAGAACAGGAGATTCTGGCGCGAGAGCTCGTTCCGGGAGACGTGGTATGTTATCTTCATGACCATAGGCCAGCGCTGTACTAAGAGTACAGATTATCGTCGCAGACGGCCAGGTCGTGCCGGCGGACGCCAAGGTGGTGTGCGACTACAGCGACCCCAACGGGTGGGAGGAATATAAACTCCACCTTGAACACGGCGATGTCAGTAGCACATCGGAGTCCGATATGGAAGAGGAGGCCGAGGGCAAGGAGAAGGAGGCCGAGACTGAAGAGCAGCCCAAGAAACCGGCCAGGAAGCGTGGCTACCCTATCCTGGCGTGCGATCACTCCGCCATTACGGGAGAGTCGTTGGCCGTGGACCGCTACATGGGCGGGATGATCTATTACACGACCGGCTGCAAACGGGGCAAGGCGTATGCGATTGTGCAGACCTCCGCAAAGACCTCGTTCGTGGGTCGTACTGCTACCATGGTGCAAGCAGCAAAAGGAGCCGGACACTTCGAAATCGTCATGGATAACATCGGCTCATCCCTGTTGATCCTCGTTATGGCATGGATTCTGGCCGCCTGGATTGGTGGTTTCTTCCGGCATATCCCAATCGCTTCGCCACGGCAGCAGACCCTGCTCCATTACACTCTGTCGTTGCTCATTATCGGTGTTCCGGTTGGTCTTCCCGTTGTGACGACGACTACGATGGCGGTTGGGGCGGCGTATCTAGCGAAGAAGAAGGCCATTGTACAGAAACTGACTGCCATTGAATCCCTCGCTGTATGTTCCAGACCCCCCAGGAGTGAGAAAGCCGCTAATAGTGTTAGGGTGTTGATATTCTCTGTTCCGACAAGACCGGAACGCTGACCGCAAATAAACTGAGTATCCGCGACCCCTACGTGGCCGAAGGCGTCGATATCGACTGGATGTTTGCCGTGGCCGCCCTGGCGTCCTCTCATAATATAGACCGGCTCGACCCTATTGACAAGGTCACCATCCTCACCCTCAGGTCGTATCCCCGAGCCCGCGAGATCCTCCGAAGAGGGTGGGTTACGGAGAAATTTACGCCCTTTGACCCGGTCTCCAAACGGATCGTTTCGGTGGTGAATTGCGATGGGGTCAGATACACTTGCACTAAAGGCGCCCCCAAGGCAGTCCTCCAAATCACAAACTGTTCCAAGGAGACCGCGGATCTCTACAAGGCAAAGGCACAGGAGTTTGCCCATCGAGGCTTCCGATCCCTGGGCGTGGCGGTTCAACGTGAAGGCGAAGACTGGACGCTCCTGGGCATGCTTCCCATGTTCGATCCCCCGCGTGAAGATACGGCACACACGATCCGAGAATCGCAGAATCTCGGAATCAGCGTGAAGATGCTTACCGGGGACGCGCTGGCCATCGCGAAAGAGACGTGTAAAATGCTCGCGCTCGGGACCAAAGTGTACAACTCGGACAAGCTGATCCATGGCGGGCTTAGCGGTGCGATGGCCGGAGACCTGGTCGAAAAGGCGGATGGCTTTGCGGAGGTCTTCCCAGAACATAAATACCAGGTAGTGCAGATGCTCCAAGAACGAGGCCATCTCACGGCGATGACGGGCGACGGAGTAAACGACGCACCTTCGTTAAAGAGAGCAGACTGTGGCATTGCAGTCGAAGGAGCCTCGGAGGCGGCACAGTCCGCAGCAGACATTGTCTTTTTAGAGCCGGGCCTTTCCACAATCATCGACTCGATCAAAATGGCGCGCCAGATCTTCCACCGCATGAAAGCATACATCCAGTACCGCATCGCCCTTTGCCTCCATCTAGAGATCTACCTGGTGACGTCGATGATCATCATCAATGAAAGCATCCGCGTCGAGCTGGTCGTCTTCCTCGCCCTCTTCGCCGACCTCGCAACCGTCGCGGTCGCCTACGACAACGCCTCGTTCGAACTCCGCCCGGTCGAATGGCAACTGCCGAAGATCTGGTTCATTTCCGTCCTCCTCGGCGTCCTCCTCGCGTTGGGCACGTGGGTCGTCCGCGGCACAATGTTCCTCCCGTCAGGCGGCATCATCCAAAACTGGGGGTCCATCCAGCAGGTTCTCTTCCTCGAGGTCACGCTCACCGAGAACTGGCTTATCTTCGTCACGCGCGGCATGGAAACCTGGCCGTCCATTCACCTGGTCACGGCGATCCTGGGCGTTGACGTCCTGGCCACCATCTTCTGCCTCTTCGGCTGGTTCAGTAACGAGACGATGCCGACGAACCCGGCCACCTCGTTCGTCGAGACTACGAACGGCTGGACGGATATTGTCACGGTGGTGCGGGTGTGGGGTTATTCTCTGGGCGTGGAGATTGTGATTGCGCTGGTCTACTTCATGCTCAACAAGTTCAAGTGGCTTGAGAATCTGGGTCGGGCGAAGAGAGACAAGGGGGATGTCAAGATCGAGAACCTGCTGGGCCATCTTGCGCGGTTGACGGTCGAGTACGACCAGCCTGGGCAGCCGAAGGGGAGGTTCTTTTTGGCGGCTAGCAAGGAAGAGGAGGAGGTTGAGTAGTTTTCTTTTCTTTCTTTTCTAGGATGGGGATCGGCTTAGATTCGGATGGAGTGGCCTATCTACCTCTATGCAGTGGCTTCTGGTTATGTGGTTAGGATTGTGATTATATCAAGTACCCACGGATTCAAAATAAACTTGTGTGTGTTGGTGGTTTCTGATTACTTCCGTACTAGCATCTTCACCATATATCTATCAGCACCTTATCACCTTCCCAACTACCAAGCCAACAACTAACTAATGGACAGTTAGTGCAGACCACCATACCGCCCAATCTCCAACTGCAAGTCAAACTCCAAACCCTCACCCAAGAATTCAGAATGCGGCCTGTCTTGTCTGTCGGGACCATGACACCCAAGTCGCGTCCCTATCTCACAACTCCAGCACCCAGTTAGTTCTTCACTGACGCATCCACCAGCAACAGCATTAGTTATCTACCAGTTGAATACCAGACACATTCACATCCGCATCCACAATAATAACAACCTAGACAACCTATTCTAGAGAGCCATTCCTCGCATGCCCATCACGCAGTGCAGTGTTGGATTGGATGTCTTTCGTTGAACCTACCTAATGATAGGTACAGTTGTCGCTTATTGGGGTGGGTATCTACCAGTACCCACCTAATCTACGGATGGGTCTACCCAGGTAGTCAGTCCTATTGACCTAGCCCTAAGACTAGCTCACTTTATATTGTTGTAGGAGAGGGCCCGGGGCTTCTGTAGAAAACCCTAACTGATGGACTTCCGTACTCCAGAGCAGAACTCGTTCCACGGATCGGGGAAATCTAATGCAGCGGCGGCGGAGGCTGGCGGGTTACTGTACTACCTAGTACATTTCTATCTTACCCATACGACTACTACCTTATTCCCTAATATGAAAAGGGTTTCCTAGCCTAACAAGGCGGAGGCGGAGAAGGACAGTACTGTCACCTGTCACAGTTCTAATATAACCACCGCGGCGGGGATACCTACGTACACTATACACCTACCGCACCTGCCTCAGCCAGCGG